>CAFUXE010000283.1:0-19981 GCA_903364295.1 Serranus cabrilla | reverse complement strand
GTTTTAGTTGAAGTCAGGTCAGTTGAGCATAGATTTTACCTCAGATCGTGCTTCCCTTTGAATGTTTGTTGTGAAATATTGTCTATCTCACACTGAGGGTCTCTTAATTGGACTTGTGACATTTCGGAGCCGTAGAGGTGATACAGTGACATCATGGGAACGCCTCCATGGTTCTGTTTCAATTGACTGATTGGTCTCGAATGACACCTTCCATCAGGTTGAGGTTGTCAGTGATGAGGAGGGACAAATGATGTAGCAACGTGATTGTACTGTTTAGTTTTTTTTTTAGATGTTTTTTTTTTTATCAGACATTGATTTTTAGTGTTACATTTCTGGATTGAGCTGTTAGGTTAAGATGTAAAAAAAAAGAAAGAAAAAAAAAGAAGGAAATTATTTTTTTTGACAATCTGGAAACAGCCCAGGACTTGTTTTTTTCTTAGGATGCTCCTGTGAATTTTAATATCAGTCTGGGTTGCGTCATACCTTCCTGGAGAAAAGATCTTTCAGTGAGGTTTCAGCTACGGATGTTTAAACTGGAAAAACAGCCTCCGAACATTTCAGAATGTGCCTGTGTTGCACCCTTAGACTGTCACTAATTTTAGATATTTATTCTGATAGAATAAATGCTGCTAATCAGCTGTTCAGACTCTTACCTGGGTGTTAACGGTGAGGAAACAACAGCTAAAAACAACTGTACAAACAACAAAACACTGATTTTCCAATACTGACAGAACTACACTGACAACCAGTATAATGCTGACTCTTGTTAACTCTCAGTTAGGGCAGGAGAGCAGTAGTAATGCAAACTGTGAGATAAAATGCAGCAAATTGATTAGCTGAGGTGGCAAGCCGTCACATTTATCTTTTAAGTTTCCTAATATACAAATTCTGTCCTCCGACGATCTCATCTCTCTCATCTTATGATCTCCTTGTGGGTTTTCTCTTGGTTCTTTGGCTTCATACTTCAGCGGGGTGTACCCCGCGTCTTGCCCAGTGTTACTGGGATTGTCTCCACCCTGGAAAGGATAAGCAGTTACAGAAATTGCTAGAAAAATAATACATTTCACCTCGAATTGCAACTACTTGGATGACCGAGGGGGGGTCTGAGGAGCAGTTTGTCACTAAAATGAGACTAGCTGAATCACCTTAAGTGAATCTGGACCACTGGTGTTGCTAACTTTTGGGCTAATGGTTACTTATAGATATGGTCATGATGTGTCTTCACACAATTCACATGTTGTCTGATCAGTTGTGGCTCTGTTAGTGTCTCTGAGGACAGCAGCAGGAGCTGTACAGCTGTCCCTCCTCTTGTCCACCAGATGCTTCTTCTCCTGTGACTCAGCTTGTTTATATGATTGAATGCCCTACTTGAGGCGCTCTGTGCTGTGAGTCTATACCTTTCATTACTTTAACACCTCTGGGTTCCATTTGCAGCAACGTTTTACATATAAGCCGTAAACAAAAAGTTGAGGCCATCCGTTACCACAGGGTTCAGACTGTGCTAATGTGGTATTGAGAGTTGTGGTTTAGTTTGGAGGACAAGTCAGTTAAACAGAAACAGGTACTGCTGGAGGTGAAAGGGTCCCGTCATGTTGAAGGCTTATTGAAAAAATCTCTGTTCCCTTTGTTTGATCCTGGACTGACTTGACTTCTGACTCCACCAGGGAGCTGAGCTGGTAATTTCATTGTGAGTCACTCTCACTTTGATCTACCTGTCTGTTTAATAGTGGTGAGCTTGTTATTCTCAGTCAGGTCAACTGATGGCGATGTCTTTAAAGCAGTTTAGGGAAATGAGGAGGAACTGAATGTGCCATGAATCTGTAATTACCACTTGGGTCCACAGTGGGTGCTGCTGAGCACAAGTTACACGGTCTTCCTTTAAAACAGGGCTCTCTTTGTCATATGTCTCCTTGGCAGCAGCGCTCAAGGTGCTCATACTGATGAGCTGCTCAAAGAGATGCTTTAAAATCAACTCTCTGCTTTACCTCTTCACAGCTGCTGCTCTGATTTAACTGACACTGGCCATAGAAAGAATCAGGCTCTCAGAGTGGCCCCTGAAATTTAGGGAGTCAGGGTCCTACACGGCCCTTCAATGGTTTGTCTGACATGGGGAGATCTATATGAAAATATTAATATTAAAATCACAGAAATATGGTGTAATGGTATAAGCAGTGCCAAACCATGACAGGAGACACTCTGTTGGGGTACATGCAGTTTGGTTATTGAAAGAATCAGATTTTCCAAAAGCATTATAATTATGCAATATTTCTTAACACTATGTTTAACCATTTAGATTAAGTTGTGCTCAGTTTTGACCGTTTTCTGAGTTTATCTTACTGTGAGACTGGTCGACTCGTTTTGGTTTTGGTTAACCATGCAGAGCGTCTCTGGTCATAAAACAGTCCACAACAAATGACTGCCTTAACAACACACTACAGATTCAGAAATGATACACAAACTCACAAACCCTGAAAAGAAATGCACAG
Organism: Serranus cabrilla; assembly: GCA_903364295.1. Classification (NCBI taxonomy): domain Eukaryota; kingdom Metazoa; phylum Chordata; class Actinopteri; order Perciformes; family Serranidae; genus Serranus; species Serranus cabrilla. Next base: position 17,495 of record CAFUXE010000283.1, on the reverse strand, counting down.
AAAAATGCTGCTCATCTGTTCAGCACGACAGAATGCCTCCAGGCCTCTAGAGGGAGCTCTAAGTGGAACAGCTTGATTCATTTTATTTTCTATATTTTTATTGTTTTTACCTGAAAAAGAGACCAGACAGCATCTATCATTTCACATACTCATGAAAGGATGGTGGGATTACCGAGCTAGCTATGTAGCCAACCAGCCTATAAATGAGTGGATTTAATAGTGTAGTTAGTGATCAACTCTTATGGGTTTTGGCTGATACCGATGTTTATAAAGTGCCATTATCTTTTTTTTATGCATCTAGAAAAAATACAATAATTTTAACAAACTTGACAAAATGAACATTTATTTGATTTTTTATTGTCCGCCTTGTCTGTCTGTCTGCAGACCAATCTTCTTTTTTTTTTAAAGGTGAATAAGTGTCCAAGCTTGTTAGTGCACTTGGAAGCATCTTCTTGTTACTTAAATTAACTGAAAATTTGTAGAAACTTGCAGAACTATAACATACATACAGTGTTGGTTGACTTCATTCTACAGTAGCAACACTGGCCATGTAGCGGCAGAGCAGAAAATCAAGCTTTTCCTCCTAGAGTTCCCCCAGAGACCTGGAGAACTTCCAGTCCATCCAGGATATGCTGTATTTTTCAGTTGCATTAGTTTTCAGGATTTTTATGTTTTTGACTTTTCATCATTTTTGTGTTTGTTGTTAGTGCACTTATTTAATGGTGTTGTATTTGTTTTGGATTTTCCCCCTGTTTTTGAGGCTTCAACACGTTTATTCTCATGAAAATGTTTTGTCCTCGACAGCAGCTGCACGTTTTCTATATATACAAAAGATGAATAGTAAAAACCTCAGTTTCTAGTTTTAAAAGATACTAGACTTTTCCCTGCCGGTCAAGAGTTAAGGAAGTATACTCATTTAACTCTTGTTAGGAAAAGCAAAAATGTGTATTCCCTAAAATGTCGAACAATAAGATTCTGAACATTTCAATTTCTATAGCCACATGCTGCCGAAAACACTCTTTGCTTGGGGACGTAAAGTCTGTGTTGAACTCCCTTGTGTGACGACATTGTCTCTGCTCCATTTGTGAGAAGAATTGAGTTATTTCTTTTCAGTTCAAGGTTATTTACAATGAAGGATTTGAAAAGTTAAATGGTGTTACACGGTGTTTGCATATTTTCAGTAATGAGCCTCAGCCATACTTTAAAACTGCTTCTTGCTGCCAAAATCAAATTGGGCTCTGGCCCCTAAACTCCTGGGAGATGTTTGAGATGTCTTTTAAGTTCCTATTTCCTGGGGTTGTTTGGTAATTCTTTTTTTCATGCAAATGTTTTATTGTGTTGCACTTTATACCACAGTTTGCAATCATTTCGGAATCCATTGTAACACAGTCAACACTTTTTTCCCCATCAAACTGAGACTGAAAGATGTCAGTATTTCACTGTGGTGACTCTGCACAATGGGTTTACTTAAAAAAAAGAATTTATGTTTTTGCATCTGTTTTTGACACTGCATTTGTGTGAGAAGTGTTTCATTTGGAGTTTGGTAAAGAAAGTTAGCTTTTCTATTAATATGGATTGTGAATTACATTAACTCTAGTGCTGACAGCCATAGTGCTGCTGTGTGGAATGCTCACATTATATATATGTATATATATATATATATATATATATATGTATATATATATATAATGCTGTAAAGTGACCTTTAAGTATCTTCTTGAACTGAGCTGGACACTTCAAATTTTGGTCTTGAATTTCAATTTTTAGAAGCAAATGATTTCTATTTTTATATGTGCAAAAAGGCCGTGGCATGTACTGTAACTTAAAGGTATATACTCTAAGGTCTATTAATTGTTGGTTCAGTAATATGAAACAATAATAAATAGTTGAAATCATATCTCTTTGTGTTTCAGTATGTTCTTTTAACAAATGTTAGTTTATTTTGGTTATTTCTGACACCGGAGCTCAGCAAGTAAGCTAATAGCTTTGCATCCACTACACTACTGGCAAGTATTTCATAGAACTTAATGTCCATGATCCAGAAATCTTCCTTTAAGTAAATGACTTAAATTTCAAAGAACAGATGCCATATATTCCATATTTAACTGTCAAAATGAATTCATCTCACGTCATAACTCCACATCAGCACTTTACAACAGCCCAGTTCTGACTGGGGATAATGTCTAGTACTGCTGGAAAGTGCAGCTCCAGGAAACAGGATGTGGGGTTATTTCTGCTGAATCCAATTACCTTTCTGCTAATGCACAGTCTTAACAGTTTTGGAAGCCAAGTGCAGATTAGGAGCATATCTACTGTCAGGCTAAATCAGATTTTTTTTCAACCTGTGCTTCATTTTGCACAAGTACAATAGGATGAACCTTTTCATGACTATCAAATCATGGAGTAAGTGCCTGTGATTCGTCCCTCCTTAAGGAGCTCTGAAGAGATTAGTGCTGTGTCTGCAAAAGTTTAATGTCTTTTACTTCTCTATTGTAAAACCAGGCTTCAGGTAAAGAACAAGTGTAAAATGTACACTCATACAGAGAGTTCTTCGCAGGAGAGATTTCAGACCTGGGTTAAAGAGAGCTTGAAGAGGTTTTCCTTATTTAAAGTACAAGTGAAAGACTCTTTATTACACAGAAGGTAGTACTGTTTTTCAGGAAAGGCAGGATTTAGGCCTAACTGGTAGAGATTAGTTTTTCTGTGGCTGAAAACGAGTTGGCTCAGTAAGAGCTGTGTCCTCATGTGGATAAACAACCCTGCCCAAGTCAGGTGGCACAAGAGAAACTGTCTGACACATATGCAGGTCAGATGCTCTGTTCATGGTCATTTGAGGTCAGCCAAACTGGTCCCTGGACTCCGGGACTCACCAAAACTACCTTGATGAATGATGTCTTATGTCAATGACAACTTGTATGTAAGTATGAGCCAAATTGATTTTATATGTTAGAGGCAACTGAAATCTAACCACTACTGAGCATTTAATGTTGACCTTTTTGTACCTCTAAAATCAAAGCATTGAATTTATTGAAAATGTGATTGTTGATTGATTGATTGTTTTATTTGGAAACTAAGTATATGTGGTGTGAGTGATAACCTTTAAATTTCCAGTAGGTACTTTCAACTGGCCATAATGGGGAAAAAAAGGGATTTAAAGTATATTTTTAGGGTAAACTCATCAGGTTATTCCAGATTAATTAGTCAGATTCAAGTTCACACATTCAGTTAATCAAATTGATCCAAAATACAAGTCTAAGTTTACACTTAAAACCTGCCAACCAAAGCATTTGTCTGCTGACCGGTCACCTTTAAATTTGTATTACATCAGTCTTCTCTTCTAATTACTTCTTTTTTTATTTTTAAAAAACAATATCACTTAACATCTTTAGAATGAAGGAAACATAAACTACAGGTCCAATATGTACTTGGGAAGGTGTTGAAATAGGTCCAAAAAGAGAGGTGGGAGCTAACCGTGGTTTTATTGTGGAATTTCTTATATTGTTACTATTATACAGAGATACAGCTTGGAGTCTGGGCAGTTGTAGTATGTAGTTTCTGTCTAGATTCAGTCAGGAATAGATCACCTTCTACTACTCTGTTTCAAAACTGGCCCTCAGAGGGCAAAACATTTTTCACAATTTTGACTAATTGAAGTTGAGTAACTTGATTTTTGTTGAGAATATTATAAACTTCACAGTTCCTAAACCCTAAATGTCTTGTTTTTAAACATGCAGTAGTTGAAAGATAACTGCAGGGTATTTTTAAGATGGGACCCAAGTAACGGCTTACAGCTATTATCTGCTTCCATTGACATGCAGTGAGAGCATTTTGGGGGATATGAAGGTATCTCATTGCACGCAACAAAAGGGGCTGGAACTGGGTGATCCCAGTTCTTCCAAAGTACCCTGTACACAACTGATGTCACATGACTGTTAAATCCAATTTAGGCTGGCAGTGTTAAGTGCAGCAGAACATGAAACTAGAAGGGGGTTGGGTCTGTTTAACCTGTGCACTGATGTCACTGAGTCCCTAATAGGGATATCTTGGTCAGAACAAAGGTAGTAAATGAAAGTTGGTGTTAACACTGACATGGATATTGAGGCATTTGTTAAATTTGCTCTGCATGTTCTATGTGAAGTGCCTTTAATATCTGGTTAAAAGTAGACACTGGTTCACTTTTATTTTCTTCAGTTGTCCCTGCGAAAAACATCTTCACATTTTAAGAAGAAGGCATTCCCTCTGTGCTTGTACAATTAAATTTTACGCTTTATTGCTTTCCAACAAAAAAACATTCAAACGGTCTTGTCACAGGGGAGGGCAACACGACAGAGCGGCTAGAGAGAGAGGGCGACTCAAGGGATTATCATGCGTCAGTTCAAGATAATGTCTCTCATCCAATTGCCGGCCATCATCAAAGGAAGCTCAGTGTTTCTCCACTGGGAAACACGATTAGTAGCTGTTAGTGGGGACTGTTACTATACCAACCAAGTCTGTTCTACTTTCCAGAGGACAATCATAGCATAAACTTTTCATCAGGACTTCAAGAATTCAAGCTGCCAATCTGGTTTCTGCAGCCATGATGAGAGACGAGGCTTTTGGTGCCATTGTGAAGGCTCACAAGGAAATAGGCAGTGACTTTTCTACAATTCGCAACCTATGGAAACTCTTGGGCTTTTAAAACCTCATTTATTTGGAAATGTGGCACTGAAAGACTCCGGGACTTGGGACACTTCATTTTTATTTGCTTTCTTCAGTCATGTCATAAATCCAGAGTGGCTACCTCAGATCATGCAAACCTTTCTTAATGACATTGTCTTGAGGAGTTCTGGGGAATCCTAAACTGGCATCCTGAGAAGATATATTCAGCAATGATGGAGGATTGGACAAGTGTGATGATGTCATGCCTGCCTACAATTTGAACTCTGGTGACCCTTATCTCTTCGGAAACATAGGTGAGACTAAAACAGATAAGGTCAATACCCTGACAGGATTTATCTTCTGTCTAGTAGGATGAGACAACATGTTGTAGCAGGCTGGTGGACATAAACTCTAGGTCCTCCTAGAGTTGTCCTGGCACCCCACAAAACATTTAAAAAGTGTGGGGGGCAGGGGAGGTTTTAAATGGTGTTAATAACAGAGGAACAAAGTGAAGGTTCAAAGGTTCGGGAGAATGGCGTGTCCAGAGGCATGGGATTGGAAGAAATCCCATTTAGGGCTAATAAAATGGGTATGGATACACCGGTCATGTCAATCATCACTGTTGACGAAAATGGGGATGAGAATGAGGTATCAGAAGAGGATGATAATGAGGAGATGGAACCTGATTACACACGGAATTATTGGGAAGATGAGGACGATATCTACCAGGAGTTCGAGGAGTTGGACTTTGAGGCCTTGCCGGATCACCCAGACACACAGAGCATTGCCTCGGACGATTCCTTCTATCCTCCAGACAGTTCAGATGTGTCCGGAATGTGCCGCTTTCCATGCTATTACAGCCCAGAGCCCATTTCCTTCTTTAAGGCCTGCTGCAACAACAACTCCATCATTGTCAAGATTATGATCAGACAAGGAGTGACCGAAGAGGAAGTGCAAGAGACGGATCGGAATAGAAGAGTAGGTGTCTGGTTTCAACACATTTTAATGGACCTTCTGGCTTGTTCAGACAATTATTCAAAACCAGGAATGTCCATGTTCTGTTTACAACTTTTACTGATAGAAATCAAAAGAATCCCAATGTGTTACTATTGGAAACCTAAAACTCACAGAGGTGAAAATACTGCACATAGTGTTTCATGACCATCAAACCTAAAAACCAACTTGCCTGCCCCCAGTATGAGCTAGGGTTAGCGTTAAACCAAAATAGAAAACTCTAGACGTACAGATGTCGTTAAGGTTGCTTAACAGGCACATTTTCAGAAGCTATAAGATGTTTAATTTCGCATGCATTTGGGCCTATACCTCTTCTTTAGATTAGGCAAAAATTCTTTTAGAACTAATCCAATTTATGGATTTAAAAATGTTGAAGGACTGGTACCTGTGTTTAAGTTTAACTATCTGAATCATAGGTTAAGGTTTTAGATGAATTCACCAGTTTATAAAGACTCCCAAGCCAACACCAGTTTCCTCAATGAGATGGGAGGGGCAAAGCATTCTGGGAATCATGGAAAGGAGCAGAGGCAGGTCAATCCATACAGTCCAAAGGACCAGGGCCATCACATACTTTACAGCCAGCCATCAGTTCCCAGTTATTTTCCAATATATATAATATATGATAAATAAATGGAAACCAATGGTTGATTCCACAGTTCAAAGTTAAGAAGAATACGAATAAGAATTTACCACAAAGTTCTTGCATATAAAACATGACAGAGCCCAGTATGGTGTGCCAAATAGTCACCACATAGCTCTTTAAAGTATATTGTAAACAAGTTAAATGTTGTATAGTTATTAAAACTTTGTAGAAGTATCCCATTTCAGTCAGTTGTAAGTACAATGTTGATTGGCAACTTGCTGGCCTTTAAATGTTCCCCTTTGTAAGCTCTTAGGTGTTATAGCCACAGCCTAAAAGTATCCCAAAAAAAAAAAAGTCTTGAGATTTTGTGACAGTAAATCAAGTAAACTAACAAAAAAAATAGAGCAAGATCATTTCTTTCATCATTTATGATACATACAGATTACTCCTAGAATTGATCACTCTAAGCCCAATAACTTAGATGTGTTGTGGTTTTCAACACAAAAGTACAATAAAGTATTAAAAGCATGTTAATCCTGATTAATCTTGGCTGTTCTTCTCACCACAGTCACATCAGGTTTTGCAGTCAGGCCAGATGACCCTGGTGCAGCTCATGAACTTCCCTCAGGGTCAAATCCTCAAGGAAGGTTCGGAGCAGTTGGTTAAGCCTACAGTAACAGATGGGGAGTGCCAACTGCACAGTGACAGTGTCAAGAAGCAGCTTGCTATCTGGGCTCAGCTTCTAAATGGCTCGTTAAGACATTGACCTAGTAAGAGATACTGCTTACAGAGCTGGGGCAGATGAGGATTGTCCTGGGGTACTGTGACGGCAGTGACTTTCAGGTGATCTTGGAGTGTGTTGACACAGCATACGCTGCGATGGAAATGAGTGAGGTGTAACATCTGGTATTAGGATACTGAGATAAATCAGTGATTCCCCACAAATTTTACTTGTGCCCAGGGGTACTTTTGTTGTCCCGAGGTGATACAGGAAAGGTTTTGGAGACGTTATTCTCTGAACAGTTGAAATAGCTGCCTTAAAGTTATGGATGCCAGTTAAAACTAAAGACTGAAACTAGAGATCTAAAAGTAATGGATGAATGATAAAGTAGCCTTATGGATAAAATGTTCAAATAGTTAGCTTAAAGAAAGTGATTAATGGTGGAAACTACTGAATGTTAGTATACGTAGTAGGCTACAATTGCTGACCTCAATATTGACAGTTAAATTGTAAAAGAATATATAGAGATATATTCCTTTTTTGGAATATAGTTTGGGAACCATTGCTTAATAATAATATCAACACGCTTGCTGTTTCTATGAAAACTTCAAACTTCAGGTGGTTGCTTTGTTAATATATAATACATACTTGTCCTCATTTCCCCACAAAATGCCTTCTTGAGGGTTTTACTGTCACTGTGAGGAAACCTTACATTGATACAGAACACTGACCAACCAATTTCACCTGATTCATGACATTAAGTGGTGCTCACATACAGTACATAGTTAATGTTATGTAAGTTTATTAACAATTGTTTAAATTATTAGTACATTTTCTGTCTTATTTTTCACCCTAAAGACACGTGGAAATAATTTATTTGAATTCATGCCATTGTCTCACAATCTCTCTCTCTACATTGACATTAAGTTATTGTCTCATCGCGTAAAGATCTAATAGCTCAACCAGCTCTTATAGCTGTAAACTTTGAGGGGCTTCATTACCAACCAGGAGACATAATTTATTGCCTGTCATACCTCATTTGGAGATACTGACACTACAGTGGGAGCTTTAACAGAATGCAGCTAAGCTGATGGGCTGGAATAAGAAATGTGTAGATGAAACTTCTTGTTGAACAACTGCAAACAGGAAAGGCCAATATAGGATTTGATTCCTGCCACAAACCAGCAGAAAACACATTTCTTTTTGTCTTTAAATAGAATAAATGAGATTTTAACGGTGAGGGACATGGGCCCTTCGTCCTGTTTCTAGGCTGGTTCAGTAACCCACCCATGTAGATAATGTGTTTAACTGGTGTTTTGCCTATGAACTTTGTAATTGGCTTGTGACTCCATACCTGCTACACAACACTCATCCTGTGGTGTGTCTAACTCTTGGTTACACGATGTCTTTCTTTACATTCTGTCCCAACACCAGCCAGTTACATTATTATTTTCAGTTTCCAGTAAGTCTGCTTACAGAAATAAATGTCATACAAGCTTGAAAGTGCTATCCCTGTCTGCTTTTGCTGATGTTTTTGTGGAAACATTTGATAGGAAAAAGAATGTGATGTATCCCTCATCCAAACTCTAATTCTGATTTAACAGCTATTAGCCTTTGAAATAAGAGGAAACCAGCCAGTAGCAATTTGGACACTTAGGTGTTTGGCAAGTGACCACTCCAGTTGGAAACTCATGTTTAGCCTGAGCTAACAGTCTATTACACACTATCTATCTGTATCACACTGTGAAAAACAGCCTTTTACTTGGCTTGTGGACAGCATGACTGATACGCCTTATTCCATTTTGTGAGAATCGCTGCAATGATTTTGTTTTGTGAGGAAATATGGCTATGAATCCATAAATAAGCTTCCCTGTAGCCCCAAGAAAACCATTCTGGTGTTTTAAGAGCTGGAATAAATCACAGACGAAGAGAGCAGAACAAACTCAAGCACTCTTGTTTTTTTGTTTCAGTCTGGTCTGATTGTGGCGTGCTACCATGGATACGTGGATGTGGTCATAGCCCTCTCTCAGTGCCCGTATCTTGATGTTAACTGGCAGGACAACGAAGGCAACACTGCTCTCATTACAGCAGCACAAGCAGGTAAACACACCTCAGGCCTTTGACATATACATTATAGATCGATAGATCGCCTTTGTCTGTTTTTTAGCTAGACTGGAATATTGGCCCTGTTCAGACCTGGCATTTACATATGTCCTGGGTGATCCAATCACAAGTGAAAACCTCTACGTACCTCAGTTTGACACCTGGCATTAGAATGCATCTCCACATCTGATGTCACTCCCCGGCTCGATATGTTAATGCTGTAAACACATGGCTAACATAACAGACGGGGCAGCGTAAGATTATTCTGTAGCAATATCCTACACATTGGTGAATTCAGGCCCGTTTTATGAACCTAGATATATAAGATTATTGTGAAATGACAGTCCTTGGACCTCAGTCCGAAATATCACTGACAGTATGACTAATACACAGGATTCACTCTTGGTGCTTTCTGGGCCATGAGAAATACAGCAACGGTACAATTATGCACAGACGCTGTTAGTTAGTTAACTGGTCTGTCCGTCATGAAGAGTTTTATATTTGTATATAATATATTTACATGGCCTAGGACACATTTGCGGTCAAACTGTGGCCACATCATCCCAGACCCCATTGAATGAGCAACTGGATCTCAGTGCTTCTTCAATGCCCAACAGTGATTGGCTCACCCAGTATGAATATTAATTCCAGGTCTGAACAGGGCCATAGAAAGCACTCTCATATCTGTAAGGTAGTTATCAAACAACCACCAGTAACTAGCTAAATTAGGTTAGAACAAAGACTGGAAACATGGCTGGAGTCTCTCAAAGGGGGACTACCAACAATGAACCAAAGCTGTCTGAAAATGGGCTAAGTTTCTCTTTAAATGTGCAATGATTCAATTGTCACTTTCTTGTATGATCTTGCTTTAAACAGCAATCTTATATGATAAAAAAAGGAGATACTTGTGCCAGACAAGCATTAACTTAGACCAACCTCATAAATTAATTTCAATGAACTATTTAGGCATTGAGTATGATCTAATCTGAGTGTGACCCAGTCAAAGCTAATGGGATCATTGTATCACAGTATGTTTTCAAGTGAGACAGTGTCATGCTGACACTTTGACAAAGATCCATAAAAAGGTTCTCTAGCAACATTAGAGATTTTATTGGGTTTGAGCTCCTAATCTTTCTCCTCCATTTCCCACAGTGTGGAACAGCTTCATTATTTGTGTTCCTCATTAACAATTTTAACAATTTGTGCATTCATAAGTACATCAATATCCTTTTAACCTTGAAAGGTTAATTTACAATGGTAAAAATTGTATTGCAGAGAATTGAGTTCCAAAATTTGTCCAAATTAAGTACAGATTATATTATGAGGTCTGGTGCTTCCAGCTGCTGGAATCGCTGTTATTTGCAGGCATTAGAAAGTACCCTGGTAAGTCATTTCATAGCAATGCAGCCACATGTATCAGGCACGGCGCCCCAGCCTCTCATCTGCTAACGATGATGAATGGTGCTTTGTGTCCTGTGATGAATCGCTGCAGACTACTCTTCATTTTCTGCTTCATTAAAAGAAGTATCGATCCCCTTTCATGACAAAGTACTCTGTAACACCTCAGGGAAAAAAGTGACCGGGACTGTGAGTTCACGCGACTGCAGCAGACTGGTTGAATACATGAGAAAGAAGAAAAACTTTCCCTCTAACACCCTTTTCTAAAATAGCGTCTGGACACGTATTGGGAATTCCCTGAGAGGTGAACTCCTGGTATTAACCATCCTCTTCACCTTTCCATTCAACCAAGCGTCCGCTTCTGGCTGTACACGCTTAATGAATGTCTGTTGCGTGCTAAAACTCTCCAAAAGGCACTGAGAGCTGCCTTATGAGGCATTAGCTGTCTGTCACAGGTGTTGGCAAACATCTAAAATGTATGCTCTTTTTGCCTCTCCCTTTTCCCCTGTGTTCCACATATTGAGACAATGGGCCTTAGATCCACTTGTGCAGACAGATCCCTTCTTAAGTGGTCAAGCCCTGTTCTACACATTCACTATTGCTTGTATATTTTATCACCAGTACTTAGGCACAGCAGTGCTTTTAGCTAAATCTTATGTCTGTATGCTAACATGCTCACAGTGACAAAACAGGCTGTAGACGTGTTCATTTTTACCATGGGTGTCAATGAGGACTGACCGAACCAGCCTAAAGTGGCCAATCTTTGGCATTTCTGCATTGCAGTTCTTGATATTTCAACACTGGCTTCGCTTTTCAGCCCCTGAGGCTGCCGCTTGGTGCCAAACTGTAGAAACTAGCCTGCATAACATGTTTGTGTCTCTCTATGGTCTGCAGGTCATGCATTCATTTCGTACTACCTGCTCAACTACTTCCCTGGGATGGACATCGAGAGGAGGAACTGTCACGGTTTCACAGCTTTGATGAAGGCTGCCATGCAGGGTCGGGCCGACTGTGTCAGGTTGCTAATGATGACTGGTAAAATATATTTATATAATTAAGGTCAATGAACATCTGCATTAGTAAATTGTTATTAGCTATATGTGTTTTAGAGCAGATCACAGTAGAGCTTTTGTCACAGATTCTCACTGGTATTGACCACTTCCATAACACCTTGTGTTTCCAGGTGGTAATATTCAGGCACGGGACAACGGGCGGAATATGACACCGAGGGAGTGGGCTCTCTTCACTGGTCGATATGAGACGGCCTATATGATGTATCTACTGATGTCAAAGCCCTGTGCCGAGCAGTTCTGTGACTCCTTCTCCCTGGAGTGGCCCATGTTGGAGGTTAATAAATGAATCAGGACTACAGTTCTACTATTGAATGTACCATATATTGCTGTAAAATGTGAGATTTACATATTTTTTGTAATCAGAAATCAGGTCAAGATGCTAAATATATAGCGTAAATATATCCAAGCTGGGTTGCTGATTCCATTATGTGAGTTGTAAAGCAGGTTCGTGGTCTATGGAAGCACTAGGTCTAACAGTCCCTCCCCATCACTGGCAGACTACTACACCCAGCAAAGTTACCTGCTAGTAAGGGAGGTGGAGGGGTACGCTAGCCTGCAAATTATTGTCTGTTTGGTTTCATATACAGTAAATTCATCCAATAGTTCTCTATAACAACAGAACCATTTCTTGCTTCAATTTAAGTGGGTAAATGATAGAAGCCCCCTCCAAACACAGTTGCAGTTACTTTTGGACGGGGCCTTAAAGAGACATGCACTAAAACGGACCATTTTCCGACATACAGAGGTATACAGAAGATACATTAATACTGAAAATAATGTTTGTTTGTTTTTTTAACATTGAAGAATGTAAAAAATATATGAAGCTAAAAATGAGCATAACATGTCCTCTTTAAACTATGCTTTATTGTGCAGGAGCTGGTGGCCAAAGCCCAGGAGCCAAAGTCCTGCTGGAGGCGTTTGATCAACTTCCTTTCCTGCTGCAATTATAGGTTTTACATCAACAACAAGGTTAACCCTGTGGATGATGGTGTTCTTGACCACATGGTCCGGATCACCACCGGTCTCTCCAGTCCATTTGTTGCTACAGCATGCCGTACGGTGTGTCCAGGCAGCCCACCATGCATCGGGAAGCGTCGTCACGCCGTCCAGGAGGTCCTGAGGCGGCAACGCTTGTCTGAGCTGAAGCGTCTGGGCCCGGACAGACTTAACAACTACAAGAGATTATTCCAGAACTCGCGGGTCCTCCTTATCCCTAAGGTGAGGGATAGGAGGGCCAGCCTGCAGCCTCAGCTGCTGAGCGACGTGGCTACAGTGGCCATGAGACGAGCAAGCCTCCTGCCTCTGCACATGCTAAGGAGAAGCAGCGTGCGGCCAGGCATTGTGGTGCCCAAAGTGAGGCTCTGCAAAGCCCCGGCTACAAGCTTCATACCAGACAAACTCAGACGGAGCAGTAACCACAACCAGCTGCAGATTCCCAAGTGGAACTACAAGATGAAGAGAATAGAGAGGAGGCAAGAAGAGGAGAGGCAAAAACTGTTACCTCTGATAAGAAGGAGATGAGGGGAAAAGGGAGTACAGCAGACATGACTGCAAATTTACAAAGCGTGGGTGCCCTGATAACGCACAGCGTTGCAGTCCAAGAAAACGTTACCTGCAGATATGACTATGTCAATGTGAATATAATTGCTCATAAACATTTGTGTTTGCTCACATTGCCAACATTGTTGGATTTGTTGCCTTGTTTCTACCGGAGTTCACACACCTCACGTGTAAAGTATAATTTGTGGTGCAATGTGGGAGTTACAGGAACTCAGAAAGAAATCTATGTACAGTAAAGTATAGCATTTGCAAATCCTCCTGGGTGCTAACAAACACATTTTTCCAAAGAAGAATAAAACTGGGGCGGGCTTTTTTTTTTATCACTAGGCAAAAGTTTCTCAATTACCTTTCAGCATATTTAAATTCATGTGGTCTGAGACTTCTGCACGCTATCCGGGTTCAGTTTCCAGTCTTTAGACCACGACAGGAGACTTCACAATTCCAATCACAAGTCAAGAGAGTGTTTCTATTGGCTGTTGTACAAAATGTGTTCTGTTCTACAAAAACTGTGAAAGCCTATTTCAATGATGGGGAATCCTGCAGAGAAAGTTGCTATTCCATCTTTTGCAAAAACTGCTATCACTGCAAAGCAGCCCAAAAATCCCTAAAAACAGACTTATCATAAAGAGAGTCTGATAATAAATGCAGTTAGACAAGTGTCAATATTAACAAATTGGTTCAGAGATGAGAGAGCACCTTGCTAATAGTTTTGCCTTCTGCTAACCTTGAAAAGTCAAATTCTGGCATTTTTCTTTTTCCTTTTCCAGAAAACTCTATACCCCAGCTTTAAGTGTCATAGGGCATTCACACAGTTGCACGGTAGTTATTTAAACGAGAGGTAGACAGCAGAGAGGAAGTGATTTTGATCACAGCAGTAGGGCTATACATGGTTGCCAATCACATAAATGCACATAGGTTTTCCTCTGCTGCAGAGCTCTCTTGCCGAACTTCTAGTGGCAAGAACTGCTTTTAGTTGCTTTGCGTATGTGCATTTATATGTACCATTACTTCCAAAGCAGTTTCTGCAAAGTGTCTGATGTTGGCTGAACCCACTGGCCAGTGCAGCTCAAACCGTGTTCTGTCTGAAAGGCCCTTAACGGTTAAAGCAGAGTTTCCAGCCTGGAACATTTGTTACACAAATAGGAAGCAGAGAGAGGAAAGATTTAGAAAGAGAATCAGGAAGAAAACTAGAAGAGAAGTGAGGAAGAGATTACTAAAGGAAGGATAAGGGTTTAGGAGGAGAAAGACAAAAAACAGACACAGGACAAGAGGTCATGCTGACTCAGAAAGAACAAGTAACGGATACATGATACAGGGCAGAAAATGTTGAACAAAGTGAGATTTCACAGGAAAACATACCAGAGAGGAAAAACAAGAAGGGGGGAAATGGGGCTTGAAGAGGCAGGAAGGTGACAGTCAGTCGGAGGGATTTCACAGGATGGAGAAAAGAGCTCAGACACGGCCAAAGGAAGATTGGTGGCTGGCTGCTACAGCAGACTGCCACAGGAGAGGATCACTGCACATGCAGGAGGATGCCAAGAAGCCATTTTACACTGATACATAGTCCAACAGGTATTTGCAAAGAAGGGCAGAGCTTGTGAGCAGTATTTGACAGTTGAGCTGAGGAGCCAGCTCACACAGGCTTTGAAACGGCTTTGTGGAGAAGAGGAAAGGCAGAGCCAAAAATAAACAGCTTAGTGCTCTATGGTGACTTGTTGACTTCCAAAATAACCACATGAGATAGTCCACTGCTGCTGTCTGCAACTATAGGTGTCCCTTCTTGGGTGCATGTGTGTCTGGATTTTGCACTGGAACAGTAATAATAAATTTAAAAAACTGCATTTAGAGGTTCTTTTTCAAATTACAAAGAAACTGAATAAATACACTACCTCTAGTATTACTTGTATTACCCTCTAGTGGAAACCCCAGGGAATCGCAAGTTATTAAAAAAACACCTCTACTTATGACTTGTTTGTCTCTGGGACTGATCTGGTCTGGACCACAGTAAACTGTACTGAAGTGAACATTTAACATTTAAGTTTTCTCTCCATGGATCTCTTTACATTTCTGCCAAAAAGTCTTCGGTAGAAAAACACAAGACAAGAATACTAAGCAACAACTTATTTTGCACTGTGATGGAGGCTGATGGAGGATCTCTGGAAGGATGGAGAAACATAACTGGAGTGGAATTTAAAAGCACTAATGGTTCAACTTTGAGTCAATTCAACATACAGCATTTTATTTTTTCAATTACAAAGTTGACTTAAAGCTGAAAGAAAGGAAAGCCATGCCAAATTCACTGTATTGAAACTATAGATGGCCTGACAAATTTAAATCATGCCATCATCAGCGTATGAAGGAATGCTGTGAATGTTGACCTTTTTTGTACTTTGTCATGGATGTGTGTAATTAAGAATACATTTCCTTTGATATGTGCATATGTTTTCTTGACCAGGGATATTGAAAGGATGTTTTTGCATAATAGGTTTTTTGTATTTTTTTTCATGACATACAAAGATCATCACAAATTCTGTTGGCTGTGATAAACATTGCCCACTGGGGAGTTCTTCTTCTGCTAGCAGTTGCATCACCAATAGAAACACTGAAGTGGCAGAAAGCCGTCCGATAGTTGACGGTTCAAAATCATGCTGTATCTCCCTGTCTCATAAATGTTCAGTAAAGCCTGGATTTCTCTGATTGTCCATTGTTTTCTTCCATGTTCTTTGTACCAGGCTGTAGTTTATGTTTTATGGCTGTTTACATGCCAACAGATTTTTAAAAATACTAATTGCCGGGGCTGCATTGGTTTTGTTTGAACCATCAACTTACAGTTGCAATTCTAAACCAACCTGTACCTACTCTGAAACAGGACATAAAAAAGTTCTCAGAACAGCATTTTCTGGACTTTGATCTTTTTTAGATCTTGCAGTTTTGATAATAAAGGGGTGTTCTTATTACTAAGTTCACAGAACTATGACTCAGGTTCTAAAGCTTCAAGATTGGCATCTTGGCTGTCGTCATCTTGTTTTCTCTTGCTACCAGCTTGTGCTGAACAGATGATGGTCAAAGTTCAAAGACGAAAACACACAGCAACCTGTAAATCACGAGGTAGCTCCGCCCAAAGCATACCCTGCTATAAACTAGCTTTTGAAACCATAAACTAATTGCTCCCACACTGGCTTCAAGTTGCAGCTTGATTCATATACAGTATTTTGCAAAAGCTTGTGTCTTTTGTCTCATGTAGCCTAATCCTAGAGCGACTTGTTGATGTTGAGATCATGGCTCTGTGGGGGCCATACCATCTGTCGCAGGAAGATAGCTCTTTCTGCCTTTATAGCTGGCTGTAGGGGTTGGGGTTGTTGTTGTGCTGCAGAATGATTTTGGGATGGATCAGACGCCCGGATGATACTGCAGGATGGATAAGATTCTGCCTGTACTTCACAGCACTGAGAAAACCACTAATTCCGACTAAATCCCCAACTACATTTGCAGAAATGCAGCCTCGACTTGCAGGGAAGTCCCAATATAATAATATAACTACAACATCTACCAAAATTATTGCACTTGGACACCAAAGAAGAGAACTTTCAAAGTCGCACTAAGTCTATACACATACCTCTGGCCATGTTTTTTGGGGGGGAGGGTTATATATGCATATAAATATGTGACTGAGTGGGTGTCTGTTCATAGCTAATATCTCATACAAATCAGCCTAACCCCTCATTTTTGATAACCGTTTATTGATTGTTTATACCAGTGATTCTCAACTTTACATGGGAAAAAAAATCCTGTGGTTTTATTTTGAGGGGGATTTTTTTTGTGCCGTCTATTCACTCTCACAGTTTGTTTTCATCTGCTAACTGAGCATGGCGTGGAGTCTTACTTCTCACTAGTTGGACTTTTTTAATGAATGTTTGTGCATGAAAGCTGTTGATTCTGTTAAAATAAGATGTTGTGTTATCTCAGATGCACTTTTGTTTTTTAATTAAAATGTAGCTGGTTGTCAATAAACGTTTGTTGTGTTGGCATACTGTTATTCTGTACTATCCCAGGTTTCAATCTGCACCATCTTTACATTAAATACATTTTAGAAGATGAGAATTTTCCTCGATTTTGGGTCGCAGCTTGCCATTACGGGGTGATGGTTGGTCCCAAAGCCAGACCAGTTGAGGACCACTGCTATAGTATGACTTTTTGAAATTTTGGACCCGTCGTAACATGGTGTTTTTATGTCATTTCTGAATGTATTATGCTCTAATATGTATCAACACACTGAAATTGGGACATTTTAAGCATTTTTAGGCATTTTAAGGAATTTTAAAGTTTGATCACTCTCAATAAAACACGTAAACACGTGAAATTGGGACATTTTAAAATGCCTAAAAATGCTTAAAATGTCCCAATT
>CAFUXE010000282.1:1744697-1762653 GCA_903364295.1 Serranus cabrilla | reverse complement strand
AAAAAGTTTCACCATGACACGCATCAACAGACTCTAATAAAGCTATCCTGCGAATTTGGTGCATTTTGAAAACATTTTATGTTTTGGCCCAAAAAAACGACATACTATAGTATGACTTTTTGAAAATTTGGCCATTTTTAACATGGTGTTTTTATGTAATTTCTGGATAGATTAGGCTCTAATATGTATCAACACACTGACATTGGGACATTTTAAGCATTTTTAGGCATTTTAAAATTTGACCATTTTTGACAAAAATTGACATCCCATAAAATAATGTTCTTCTGTTATTTTTGGACAAATAACACTACCACATGTATTAACAGACCACAATAAGAACATATTGAGCATTTCAGGCCTTTTTAGCATTTGAAAATTTTTGACAAAAATCCTCATTTTGGGAGGACCATTTAGGGAGACAAAATGTCCCTAATGTGCCCTCTTTAGAGGCGAGAACGTGCTGATGTGCCCTTTTCTCTTTTTGCCCCTGCCTTTCAAAAAGTCTCTGCACGCCACTGAGTATGACTCTTAATAATTAGCATTTGTCTGCATTATTTCCACACAAAGACCAGTGCTATCCTCTCTGTTTCTGTTGGATTTGGTGTTATGGCCCTGTTAACCTATGATATATCTGTTTAGTGCAGTGAATCACAGTCTGAATGTGCTTGCTGTCCTCCAGAGGGAAAGACAGAGCCGAGGCTGGGGCTCGCCAGAGGCACCGCTGTCTCCCGGGTTGGCCTGATGCAGGCTGAGGAGCCACAGCCCCACAGACATTGCTTTCTTTCACCAACACTTTGTGTTAAATGGCCATAAGTAACACTGGGTTTCCATTGTGCATGCAACCAGAGAGTTTATCCTCTCACATATCATTATGGTTCACTCGTGTGTGTGTGTCTCAGTTTTGCTTTCCCCTCTGTTTCAGCTCTGACCTCATCCTGTCAGTTTATACCTCTGATATGGAGCATTACTCCACTTCTGTAAAGCCACTGTGTAGACGACTAGCAAAGCTCTGTCAGCCAAGAGATAGTTTGGATCTTCTTGGGTTTGTCTGGAAGAATAAATCCAAGATTTAAAAGTCAGTTTCCTCTGGTTTCTGTGTCTCTGTTTGAATTAGTTTTACTGTTCAGTGATGTGAGTATATACTAAACATTTATTCAAACGTGCCACATGCCATTTTTTATTCTGTTAATAACCATAAATAAAGCAGTAATTGAAGCTGCACTAATGAATGCTTTTATATAACATAAAATCATAGAGAATTATCACATTACTGCAGTTCCAGCTCTGTATTTACTGATTGGGATCAGGGCCTGTTGCCTGGGGGTGTACACTGGGGTGCCATGTGATGCATCTACTGCCCCCACTGATATATGCACCTATGACATGTTGCACTCATTCATCTAACAAAACTTTCGAATATAAAAAATTGGAGTTTTGAATTTGTATCTGAGATTGGATACTAACTATTTTTGGAACATTTTTAATAGTGGAATTATCATTATAATTCTAGAGGAAGACAGTCTGTCAAATTTCGCACGTAACTGCGACATCAAGGTTATCTGTGAGGTCAAGGGTTAAGCACACTGCGCAAAGAACTTTGGGCGCTAGCCTTAGTAAACAGTAATGTATGGCCTGTGTCCATAGAGTATATAACCAAGTCCAAGTGGCTTAATATCAAAGAGATTTCAGCTATCCAAAATAAAACTATGAGTGAGAAATTTGAGGTAACCTGTGGAAATACGACCTCATGATAGAGGGCCAAGCAGACATTAGCCCTTCAGCTGGAGCCTCGAGCTGACATTGGATTGCAGCTGATTGGATGCTACCTTCATTGGACCTTTAGATGCGGAATACAGAGATTTCCATGTTGTTCTTTAAAATTTCACAAAATTATTTAGATCCAAATCTTTAGTGATTTTTGATTCAATTCTGATTAAAAAAATTATGCAAATTCAATCAGAGTGGTAGGACTCTCTTTTCATTAGTGTGTAAAATACTCGTACTAATACTAGTTAGATGAAGTTCATCTTTAAGATCTTTAATATTTGACTCGGTAGCTTTGGCCAGTATGGTCAACTTTTTAAGAATGGAGCATATTCAACAAAGATTGAGAATTATTTAATCAAGCTGAACCATCCCTCTGACTTTACCAGCTCTTTGTGAATGGTTCTCTTCAGTCTTTTCAAGCTCCTGTAGGAAAGACGACACAACATGTTGCTGTGTGTCTGCAGCTCCAGCATGTATCACTAACAGTTTGAGCTCCTTTGGTGCAACATCTCCGGCTGCTCCTCCAGCCATTCATGTACATAAAGTGTACATAATGTACAAAGGTATGGACACATGCAGAGATGTTCTAACAATAACCAGATATTTCCTATCATCAGTAACACCTCTGTAACATCTTTTGTATAAAAACATGGGTTGTAAAGCATAATCCAAATACTGATGCATTATCAGCAGTCTCGCTTTTTCGGGCATGTTGTGTTATTGGCACTTTTACCACATTTCCAACCATGTTTAAAGTCTGGACCCCCTCTGTAAGCTAAATGCCTCCCCGTTGAATTTGTTCTGGCTACTAGGCAGTCGGGTTCACTCTCACCACTTTCACCATAACAGACTGTTTTTAGCCAAAACGCTCTGATAAACCCACTGTTCACAACCTGCTCAGCACAAAATGGAAAGCAAACAAAGTTAGGGACTAGCTGGTGAACATAGTGGAGCATTTAGCTGCTAAACAGCCACATATTTCCCTTAAGAGCCTGTGGAGAGCAAAGCAGAGCTAAAGAGAGGATTGCTGTTGTACTGGAACATTTAAATGAATGCTGATGTTTCTGTGCTTGCCAACACATCACTGTATCAATTTTATAATGTTGTGTCTACAGCTTGATCTCCTGAATAATGAACTACTGCATGATTAAAATGTTACTATTGTCCAAATTAGTTTAGTTTGGTCATTTTTCCCCCCATATTTCTTAACCATTAGTGCTTTCAGGGAAAGTCTCTCCTCGGAAACTCTTGGGATTGATCATCGGCAGAGTCTAATGAATAACACCACCACTGTGTCCTGCTCGGGAATGAACTGCTGTGAGTCGGCGTGGTGCACCTGCCTTCTGCCAGGCAGCCACAGAGCTGTAGCCACGCCAGCCAGCCTACAGGCACTTCTAGATAACTCCTGTCTGATTAGCTCCTTAGGAGGACATTGTTCCAAAAGCAATTCACTCGACTCCCAGTATTAATTTAGTCCCGAGAGAGAGGCCCATCCATCGTAGGTAGGACGGGCCGCGCTCAGGGCCTACCCCACGGCCTGCTAATAGCACGGCACCTCCTGGCCTGTCACTATAAGTGATAGTCTCTGCAAGTTTGTTGCCTCGTTGTGTGTTTCTCCCATCAGGCAGTGTGCCTCCCTCCCTCCACTTCTCTCCTTCTTTTTCTCCCTCTCTGTCAGCAGTGGTTCAGGGCAGGTGTCTTCTCTGTCACTTCCATCACTCACGCTGCTTGACGAAGGGAAGACACAGTTCAGAACACGGCGGGAGCAGGGGGGTGATTCATTGAAAGCTCGCCTCTCTCCTTGAAAGGGAGCGGTGGAGAGAAACAGTGGCTGCCTTTTTTTTTTGGCTGTTTGTGAGAGCTGCCAGCAACAAGGAAATAAGAGGAGAAAGTGAAAACTCTTTCAATATTGTTGAAGCTCTGAGAGTTGCTCCAAAGTGAATAAAACTTGAGAGAGGTTGACGCGCGCTCTGATGTGCGGTGCACCTTTATTGATGAAGAACCCAAGCTGTTTTAAATCAGCAGGGGATCCCAGCTGGTTCACGGAGAGCACAAAGTGTTTTCCTCCTACATGTTTGTTGTCTGTGTTTCAGAAGCAGCGCTGTATGGTGAGGAATAGGTGAAGGAGACGCTGCTGCTGCAGCTCTGTTCTTCATAACAAAGGCAGAGAAACTGGCAGGAACGCCGTTGGTTAAAGTGGTTGTTGGCCTGTTCATCAGTGGGCTTTTAGACATGAAAGGAAATGTAAGTTTGATTTAGTTTCATTTGTTTGTGAGGACAACAGTAGCTAGAATAAATGTAGGCATTGTACTATCCAGCAAACCACAGACACAATCGCAAGGATTTCTGAACTGATGCAACCTGTTTTCTTTCCCTCCTGTGGTGCTCATACAGCTTTGTGAAGAAAACACACACATGCACACACGCACACACACTGACGCACTAGGTCACAGTTCAAACATGTGGTTAATAGTATGAATTCAAACAAAAACTACATAGTTCTGTTTAGGCACCATGGTTAAGGTCAGGAAAAAAATCTATCTCTATTTAATTAATACACAGTTTTAATAAAGATTTGAAAAAGTTCTGGAAAAACTATTCAGATCTCTTACTTAAGTAAAAGTACTACTAGGATTTTCTATATTAATGTTAAAAAATGTCTAATCATGTTTTTAAAGTTAAATCTTACCCTGGAAACTAACTAAAGCTGGCAGCTAAATGTTGTGGAGTACAATGTGCAATATGTGCCTCAAAATGTAGTGGAGAAGGATTTATAACGTTACATAAAAATGGAAATACTCAAGTAAAGGACACACACCTTAGAATTGTTCTTAAGTGCAGCACTTGACTAAATGTACTTAGTTACATTCCACCACTGGATGTGAACGTATGGAAGTTAATTGCTTAACAAACATCATTTCCTGGTGACTGGGTTGACCAAAATGGCCAAAGTATTTATGGACTCCACTTTACATGTTGTTACCCTGGTGGACTTTTTAAATTTAGAGAAATATTTATATACTTTGCATGAAACACGTGTAACAACTTTTCTAGACAACAACTCTCCCATGTAATATTCTCCTCATTAGGTTTCAGACGCTGTTGCCAAATAAAAAGACTGTCAGTGGGTTTCACACAGTCCTTGGCAACATAGACTCATAAGCAAACAGTAGCTACTACTTAGTTTGGATCATGAGGGAGAATTTTAAGATTTTGGCTGTTAATGCTTCGGGGAGGCTAATTGGTTTTATTCATGCTGATCTTTTGCTCTTCTAATACAAATAAGTCTGATCACTGCACTTTGACGGGGGAAACATACTGATTAACAAACTAGTGTGTGATGTTATCTGACTTTTTTGCACGGCCAAGACAGTTGGCAGCATTGTTTTCAGCGCTGGAACGCTCAGTGTGCAACATGTTGGAAGACATTGTTAAGAACAAACGACAACGCTGCAACACAAATCCTTTGCAAAAGCTCACACGCCTTCTTCTCATGCCAATAAATGAAATGACAAATCTGTGTTATAGTCACTGGGTTTGTAAATCATTGGCATATAATCTGAAACATTGTAGACTCTTCCAGTTCAGGTGATATGGATGTGTGTGTGTGTGTGTGTGTGTATCAGACAAGTGGAAAAAAACATAAAAACTGCACATTTTCTTGTTTAATTTGCTACACTTTGCATCTATAGATCTTTCCTAAATTCAGCAAAAGTTAGCATTAGATAATCCATTGTTTGGATATTTTAACAGAACTTCAGAAAACCTTTTATGATGATATCAATCTTTTTTCTTTTTCTTCAAACTATTCAACTGTGGTGTTTTTCTCACACTGTAAGCCAGAAATCTCAATTTCAGCAGCACTTACATAAACACAGCTTTCCCTTTTTGTTCCTATTGATATTCTGAAGGTTTTATTAGAGTCGGATTTGGTTATACATAATTCGTATCCTTATTTGTATTACATTTAATTTCTAAAAACATGGAGAAATTAGATGCTGTTTTTATGGATTTTGACAGTATCTTTCTTATTTATGGAGTGATTGAGATATCCAAGATTTCCTCTCGTCGTTGTAAAAACTTTTGACACATATATCAACAGAATAAAATCATTTTTAACCTGGCTTTGTCCCATGTTCACATTTTTGTTCTGCTAATTTATTCATATAAGCACATATTTAATAACATATTGCCTAATCTTCGTATTTAAAGATTTTCATATCAGAAAACTTGTAATACTTATGATTATTTCTTAATATAAGTAACCAACTGGGGAAGTTTATTGGTGATGTCTTTTCATTAACATTCGTGTGCAGTGTCTCCCTTTAAATATTCTGGTGAATATACATCGTATCTCTTTACATTCCTTGCACTCATCACTGCGTACCTCCTCCTGTCCATCAGCATCACTAACACCTCAACCCTTAATGTGTTTAAAACAGACAAATGCATTAAAAATACATCCACGACATGCTGCCATTAGAGTTGATATAAATATGAAAAAGCAGAGTGGAGGATTATTTCATCAAGCCAAATGTTTCTGTCATTCCCGGCAGTTGTGTCAGCCAGGTAGAGATATCGCCCCAAGGTTAAAGAAGCACTCTGCCCCCAGCAGCCTCATTATAGATCCTGTGTTTATTGATTCGGGTTCATTAAAGCTGCTGCATTATTCATGTCAATACCAACGTAAAGCTTAATTAGATGACTTGCAGTGGCTGTCGTGGGTGTTTTAGTGTCAAAACAGAAGCATGACAGGTGGCGGCGGCAAATTGGGTACCAAAGTGCACATTACTATACAACACATTCCTCCATGAGAATGAAAGCAGTCATTGTTCTTCTGAGAGGAAAAACGGAGGTTTGTAGTATTCCAGATGCAGTACTGCCATCATGTGGTTATGGACAATACATCTACAGTAGGAGGCAGAACACAGCAGGACTCCACCGCTCTCCTCACTGTACAGGAGGAATGAAAGAGAATTATAATCACGATTGTGTTAATATTGAGATCATGATTATTAAACACAATTAGTCAATGACTGTGGAGATATCATACATTCATTATTGAATTAAAATAAATGTATTTAACACTGGAATTTCCTGAATTTTAAATACAAATCAACTGAAAAACAACATTTTAAAAAAATAAATGAAATAAATAATACATAAAGAGATATTGATATGAAGTGAAAATAAAAAAAGGATAAAAATAAATGAAATCAACGAAATTGCTTTTCCAAAACCTTCTCAAAACCTCTGAACATGTTGATAAATTCAACACATTAAACTCAGCAGTAATTCAGAAAAAATGGCTGAAAGACGAGGTGAGCTGGATTTATAACACAAAATGAATTATTGTTTCATCTCAACTATGTCGCTTTTATAACTTAAATTGAAATTGAAATTTGATTAATTGCCCAGCCCTAATTTACAACCATGATTTCATGAAAAAATGTGATGCTGTGAAAACACAATAAAAACAGAATACAAGGATTTTCAAATCCTTTGTGTACAAAGACAAGATATTTTATGCTCAGTAAACACATAGACTTTTTATTCATGTTTTACACAGCATCTCAAATTTCCTGTAATCAGGATTGTGTAGTAATACCATAACTGCATTTAGTCACACAGCCATCTGAATCATGTGAATCGTGGGTACACAATAACAGATTTAAATCATTCTTAAATGTTTCTGTCTGAACCTCATATCTGGAGCCGTTAAATACAAACAGTGTACAAATGGTAGAGATTTATGGCATTGGAGGTTCCTGCTGGAGCACATAAGGAAAAAAATGAAATAATGACAGATTGAGATTTTACTCCTCCAAAGCCATTCTCTCGATATTATCACCGGCTCCATCCTGCCAAATGATACATAAGTGCTTGTTTCCAGCACGAGCAGCGTGTCGATGAAAGGGGCCAGGCTAGTTAATCAAATGAGATGTTCGGGAGGCGCAGGACTTTGAGATTTCCTCCATAAAATGATTTCCCACTTGTCATTTTGCTTTGCTCGATTAATAACAGAGCTCCCGCAAATCATTTTAATGAGGTTTCTATCAGTGAGACGTGTCTGCAGCGTGCTGCAGCGCATTGCCAAAACAAACAAGGATTTCATGTGTAAGGGGGAGAATTAACCTGGCACGCATGTGAATTGAAGAAGTTTTATATTTGACGCTTGAGGAAATATTTTCTGCCTCTCAAATGTCGCCCCAGTGAACCGAGGAGTCAAATTGTTTTTTGTTCAGTTAATGGCATTGATGCAGTTGTTGCCATTGTAGACCGTGCACTGTACGCGCGTGTGCACGTGTGAATGTTGCGTCGTCAGAGATTGTGCAGAAACCTGTCATCAGCCGTGTTAATGCTGGCTCCGAGGCAAACATGAAGATTAACTGAGGAACCTATAATAGTAATACTTGAAAAATGGAGCAAAGTCTCTTTTCACAGTCCTCCCGACCAAGCCGAGGTTGTTTATCACTCTGGGATGATGTTTGGTTGCCTGCCTTGTATGTCTGCTCTGGGCCCTTAAGCTGATTTAGTTACACAAGCACGTTCTCTTCAAAGCATGTCAAGATTTTCCACGCACACTAATGAGGTAAATGGATGGCTTTTGTTTTCTTCACAGTTTTAACTTCCCCCAAAGTGCTCTCATGACTTATACAAGAGCTGTTGCGGAAATCAGCCTTGAGCATTTAATCAAATTTCTAACTCTACAGAGTGATCAATTTGTGCTGCAATATTCATCCGCCACACAAGCATAAACATAATTGTCACGTTCACACACACACGCACACATATATATATGCCTCACAACAACAAAAGAAGTGTGGCTGCTATTTGTTCTTATTAAAACTTTGTCATTTTGGAAAGCAGAATGCAAAGCATAACAAAAACGCTGCTCTGACAGATTTTTCTCCCTTTTATAAAAGTAGGTAGAGCGTGTGAGATTCATACAAATTAGAGCATATTCAGGCACCATACGGTCCCGACTCTGATCTAATCACAGAATGGAAATGAAGCAAATCATTTCTCTCAGAACAGGCACAACTTGACTACGTATGATGGAGGAATAAAAGCACCAATTTGAAAAGCACTTAGATCTCAAAATGAAAAGTTTTACTTCTAGACATGAAACAGTGCGTCTGACAGTTACTTCTAAATGTGTGGGTTTGTGAGGTGATGTGAGGATGCTTGCCCTCGGGGACTATAATCTGAATTCCAAAGCCTCTGTGGTGCAGAGTGAAACGAGACATTCCCGCCGGCAAACTGTGACTCAACTTGAAGGGTTAAAAACAATTCCCAACAGGCTCGTGTTTATGTGCATATTAACAAGCAAATGTAAAGGCTTGAAAATACAGGACATAAATAATCTACAGCAAAGGTCAAAAAGTCACAGCACAGTTCATCACTGAACCATAGTTCAGTTGAATAACCTAGAAATATGTAAAATAGCGTATAGACCCTGTTTAATATACTTTATTTTGTCTTTAAATATTAAGTAAAAGGTTAAAGGAGAACAAATGTTTTATATATACTGCATTTTTTTTGACAATTTGACATGATACATAAACAAGCAAAACCGAAACTAAAGACATTTATGGATATTAATATAAATTATTTTCAGCGTGCTTAAACTGTTCTAGGAAGGACGATAAACCATTCATCTGCCAACTGATCATAAGAATTTAGACAAATTTATACAGTTGAAATTCAACTCATGTGGTCACAAGTGCAGCCATGCCTGTGACTGGAGTAGCATGGAGAGCTCAGGCACTATGTATTATAGTACTGCTAGTGCTGCGAGGACACACACGCAGCTGACAACCTCCGCTAGCTAACTAGCGGTGGAAGTCGTTGTTTTTCAAGTGTCAAGTCTTTAATCCCAAGTCTTGAGTAGAGACAAGGCAAGTCGAGTCGAGTCCAAAGTCATTAAAACTGTGACTTGAGTCTGACACCTCAGCAACATACTCACTGAAAGTATTTTCAAGTCATCAGACTTAAGTCCGAGTTAAGTCCTGAATCATTGATGTCAAAGTTCAAGTCGAGTTAAAAGTCTTTGATGTTATTGTAAAGTCAAGTCCAAAATCGAGTCTGACTCAAGTCTCATGACTCGAGTCCACACCTCTGCTTAAGGACATGGCTGTTTTGGCATCATTATGGCTGAGGAGTCGGTACAAGTCTGCAGATGTCTGCAGAATACTGAAAGTATGTCAGCGCCTGTGAACTGGGGCTCAGTTGCATGCTTGTCTTAAAATAGTTGGCTATTAGTCATGAAAAAATGTACCACCATAGTTTATACACATAACAAGGTTACATACTATGTGTATTTTTGGAACATAGTGTAACATTTGTGACTGCAAAGTGTTGAATCTGGTGAGTGCTACAGCGGTTTTAAAGAGGTTATCAAATAACCTTGACGTCATGAGTCCCACTTTAAGACTCCCTGAGTTGTTTGTTCTGCTGATCTCACTGAGAATCAGCCGCAGTCTGCAGCTCTGTGTACCTTTCAGCCACTTTCTGCTCATTGTTTGTCTGGTTGAGTTGCTTGACACCCACATTTAATACCAAACCCATCTGGCTCTTTGTTCAGTGAACGTGATACTGACATTCAACAGAGGAACCTGTAATGGGACGCTCATGTTGCTCTGATTCTGCTGGAGTATGTACGCTAAGTAATCATTCACCAAATAATCTAGCGCAGCACAGGCAGTACAACAGCACCTTTTTTTGAGTTGGAGTCAACACTTTCTCTGTTGTGACAATAAAACTTAATTGTAAGAAACAGAAGTGGAAAATTGGAAACTGTATTGCTATTGCTGTTTCTCTTCCCTCTCTCATATAAAACCAACAGCTGGATGAAAGAAGTTATTCTCTGGGCTTCTTCAAAGGCCATCCTGGGAAATGTTGGAAACCACTACACAAAGTAGAAGTAGGTGCTGCAGACTGAAGGAACCCGGTGCACTGAAAATTAAATTATCACAAACCCCCCCGGCGAACATCACAGACTGATGACACATAACAGTGTAAGAGCGTAAGGAGTCCTTTTCTGTGGAAGTGAAACTGAAACTATTTTCATGCCAGCAAACAAGTTTTGGAAGCTGGTCCTGTCAACATTAGATTTTTTTTCCCTTTATTATCTTTATCTCTCTTTTGATACAATGACCGCTCGTTGAGCATAAACGTGTGAGCGGCTCACTGTTACTGCCCTGTGCTTCATCTCATGACATTTTAGAGGTACAGCCTGCTGCAGTTGGCGCTGTCAGCAAATAAACCTGTTCTGTGTAGCATTAACATTTTTTTTCAGTCCTCTTAAGCTGCTAAGTGGTCAGAGTAAACAAACAGTCATTACTTTCTCTCATCAACTGTGGCTGAAGTTACCACTACTGCTGCTTTGTACCTGTTGTGGAAGTCTCAGATACATCAGCTATAACATCATCTGGAGGTGCACACAGCTCTCCAGGAACTGTCTGTTACAGTGCTACTACATCAGTAAGCTCCCAAAACAAACACATTTTTCTGTAGTTTAATTCTAATAAACCGAACGACAAGCAAAAAAACTTCAAAATGTTTCTTTTCTAAATGACAGTGTCCTGGGAATGTGTTGCTGAAGTTGTAGTATTTCAAATCACCAATATGCAAAGACGTGAATATCGCGTAATTAGCATCACCCGACATGAATTTCACGAATTCTGCGTCAACTTGTGTGCACATTGACTTATATTCCTGTGTTTCTTTGTTCTAGACAAACAATATATTTTTCACTGATGCACTTGATTTGTTTCTGTCTTCTATTCGCACATAGACAGCAGTCAGTGAGAGAGAGGAGAGAAGTGAGGGCCGTCTCCCTCTCTAAACCTCCATTCTGCTCCTCCTGCTGTCTCTGATCACTAATACTGCGTTTTAATGCAGCCAAATTCACAATATAGTTAATCTCATTTACACATTTTTCTCTTTCTGTTATCAGACAACAGAATGAATTTGATCGCAGCTCATAAATGCTATGTTGACCAGCCGGCATTACCAAGCTGCTGCAGCTGCAGATAACATCATCAGGCTATGGTATGATCACAACATCATCAGACAAAACAAACAACTATATTGACGTTTATAATGAGTGATCACGGAGGTTTGAAGCTACAACAATGTGTCATATTCAATTAAGGCCAAAAGGCATCTGTTGCCTCATCTTAATGAGCTGCAGAATTAATTTATACCCTGTAAAACACAAAGTGTCAGCAAACAACTCTAAACTCTATTATAAATGTGGCTGCTGAAGAACAGACGCTCCGCCTTTCAAATGTTTCCAGTGGACATTGAGACTGCCATGGAGCCGGAGCGCAGCTGGACCAGGACGCAGCCAGATGCTGAGCACATTCACCCATATTTCTTTAATGTCTCAATCAACTAGATGGATTGGTACAAAATTTCTACAGACATTGACAGTTCCAGGACAATATATTCTACTTTTTCCTACTGCACCACCATGACATTGACTTTTGTGGCCATGAAATTTGGTCCATCCCCTCCTCGGGATGAATTGTAATAACTTTGGTGAGCCTCTGACTTTTTATATAGTCATCAGGTTACAATTTCAACTGGTTCAACCCTTTGGTTCAGCCAGGAAGTCTCTCATCATAGATCTAACCATGTATTGCGACAAACAGAAGTACAGTTTGGCTTGTCACTGAAGGTTCAGTTACAGAATACTTCCTGGATTGACCGAGTGGCAATGCAACGTTGTGAAGCTTGGTGTAACCAAGACCACTGAGACCACTGATCGTATTTAAATGGACCATCTTATTGTACAGTGCACACATCATTATACATACACAAATACGGTTTGTAGTTGTAAAAAAAATGCAGTTTTGTTGAAGTCATGCTACAAAACCATTGACCTAGGTTTAAGGCAATCAACTTCCTGGTTAGTTGTTATAAAAGACAATTTAAACAGAAAATAAATATACACAAATTATGGTAGTAACATAAAAATGTGATGCAACAACCGTGAAGCTCGGAAGTGCAGTGATGTTTTAACCACATTGTTTACTTTTAGGGCCAGGAAGACGTATTTTGTTGCCTGTATTCAATCAGTGGGCGGTCAGCTGGTCACAGCATCAACTACCGCAGAGCATCATTTTAAATACCTGCAAAACTAGGAACATTGTAATCAGCATCAGCTAAACAATGTGATGAACACGGTTAATTTTATAGCTTTAGCTCAAAGCACCACTGTGCCCACAGCCTCTCTGAGCCAGTAGCATGGCTGCAGATGCTCAGTTTTGTTTTTTATGCATTTGAAAACATATTAAATGAAACAAAGTTGGAAAAACAAATATACAGACAACAAAGCCTCATGCTACCGAACATCCTGGAGCTCATTAGCTCATTAATTGACTCTCCGAAGTTTAGAAAACACTTGAGATAATAAAATAACAACACAACTGCAAGAAAATAAAAAGAGCATACACTGAAATGCTAAAGACAATTTATTAGTAGACACTCATCAGCCAGAAATAATAACCTCCTGAAGAATGTCTTCCTGAAATACACCATTTGATTGGCAGTGTAAAATAAGGCAAAGGGCTTAAATTCATATTTTATACACTTTTGCACCAACAATAAACAGTTATACATTCACTTGTTACTGTAATTACGCTTTTGATAAATCTGTCCATACACCCACATACCAAGAAAACTTTATTAGCGAGGGGGGGCGGGGACGGACAGAGTATTTGCAAGAGTTATACTCATCATAATGCAGTAGCAGTTTTGGTCAGATATTGGCTATACCTACATAGAATCTGACCACAATCTAAACAAAGATTAGATTTTGGAATTGCAAAAGCCAACACAGTATACTGACAAAGGTTCATACAGTTACCATCACCGTGAAAGGGCACTACCACCAAATTTTTTAAAGGTCTTGATTATAGTGTAAATAGATAAATTTCTCCTTACTCATAAGCAAATATGCCTCTTTATAAAGTATTTTGTTACATAAAACACATTTCCAGTGAGCTGCAAAGCATATAGCTGAATAGTGACCGCTACTATATAGGAGACTAGCTATAGGTTGTTCCCAGCATCACAATAAAGTTCATCTTTGCACTGTGCCATCTTAAAAAAATAAAGACTACTTCCCACTTTGGTTGGAGCCATACTTTTTAAAAATCTTCATTTAAGTTTTCTTTTACTCTGTATTTAGTTGAATCAAGGTATTTGTGTGTAAATTAAACCCGACATCATACAGGATGTCGTCACTTCTGAATCACACTCTCTGTACAGGAAGCTAAAACTTTAAACCAAGTACATTAAGACTCTAAACCTTGGCTGAGAGCTCTATTCAGCCAATAAAATGAATTATATCTGTTCCTTTTTACCTCATAGTAAATCTTATTGTGTCTTTCAAAGGGTTGTTAAAGAGCTCAACAGTGACCTCCGTCTTTTTGATCAGCTTTGGCTCCAAAAGATCATTTCTCATTAATTTACTCCACTGATGATTATAAAAATCCTTATAAAAGGAGTTTTAAGCCTGAAACCAAGCCAGATAATTTTCATATGAATTGGTACCATAAAACATTTAACCTGGAGCCCAAAAAAACAAAAAACAAAAAACAAAAACAGAACTGGATTGGACTGGAGAGTGAAGGAACTACTCTTCCCATAAAACATTGTGGATGATACCACTTCCAAGCTAATAATAGATTACCACACTTCTTGTTGAATTAGCCTTAATTTAAGTTTGGATGCACTGTGAGCTCCACCAATCAGAGAAACCAGTGTTACACTGTAGGATTGTGGGGAGTGTAATTTTTCTTAAAACAATTTTGGTTTCATGTGGTCTCAGGGCTTCTATGGGAGCATATAGTCTCTCAGTCTCATAGAGGTCTTGTGGTAAGACGCCCTAAGATGCTCACAATATTATGGCACATAAACAAAATCCTGATTCAGAATATGAATGAAATCTCACTACTGGAACCTCACTGTTGAATTCTTTAGAACTGTAATGTAAAATAACTTTGGACCTAACGATCGCCGTCCTTTATGCAGTTTCTACTAGTGCACATTGTTAATTGATCAGAGCTGCATAAAGTAGTACCTAATGAAAACAAAAAGGTCTCTGACTTCAGTGCCAGCCGGGTGGTGTGTTGGGGGATATAGCAGAATAGTGATGTTACACACAGGATACTTTAACTTCAATTGGTGTCTTTAGCAGTGTGTGTTAATGTGTACAAAAGCTGTAGGAAAAAATATTGTTAACAGACTCACACACACACGCACTCACTTACTCTCTCTCTCTCACACACACACACTCACACACACACACACACACACAGTGGAGTTGCTATGGGTAAAAATGTCAGTAGCCAGGATGGGTCACTAGGTGGAATGCAGCTCATCTGTACAGGGTCTGTTATCATAGACGGACCAACAGATCAGGGAAAAGGAATTAAAGAGCTCATTTCCAAAAATGTACATATCCATTTCATTAAAAAAACATCTTTCGCTACATCCAAAGCACCGAGTGGTATCAATTCATCCATCAAACGTGGTTACCTTCTGCAGTTAAAATGGCACAGCAAATATTTGCAGTAGGGATGCACTGATTGTCAAACTCTGCTGATACAGAATGTTTGATGGAATAATTGACACTTTTTGTTGTTTTGTTATGTATTAACCTTTTTGTGCCATGGAATCAAAGTAGTCTACATTATATATATATTTAAAAAAACACAGTTTTAAAGGACTGTTTTGTCCGTCTCAAAAAACAAACAAACAACCAATCCCGATGTCGGGCCGATACATCAGTGCATCCCTAATTTGCATTTGTCATTTAGTTTCTTGAGAGTTTTGTGGTTTTCAGCTGGTGGATATTTTGTTTTGGAAAGAAACTCTTCTGTTACACAACAACTCTACACTGTTATTACTGAAAGAACAACATATGACATCAAAATGGAAATAAACATACCTTCACCATAAGCACTGAATATATATATTTTAGAAATACATAGAAAAATATATAGTCCTCTGAATGCCCATTATACAACTGTACACAGTAGTGTCAGAAAAAAGCCTATATGGTGGTGTAGAATGTGATACATACAGAGGGTATGGTGTCACTGACGGTGTGAGATTTGTGGCTGAAAGCTGTTCAGGGGATGTGAGAAGTGTGATCGATGGTTTAGGCATGCTCTTTTCTGTTTTTCTCATTCTCTCAAAATGTCCAAATCGCGTAAACCACGTCCGAGCATATTTTTTTGGTGTTGTTTGTTGTTGACTTTTACCCATTTGCTTGCCAACGCAGTCTCCAGACTGTAGAAACAGAATGATCACAACAGCCATTAGGAGATATTGGCAGCAACACTTTGTACCCTGCAAATACCTGGATGTCCTGCATTTACCAACAGCCACCCAGATAAAGTATCTAGTCATGGAGGACCTACAGCACACGTATGTGTTAAGACTAAAGCACAAATCTAACCGACAAAGTTAGAAGTACAAAAATGCTACAATAGGTGCACACAGCTTCCGGGTGGGCAGCACTTGACACATTTTAAAGATTGATACTATTTAGAGTGTATCCTTTTGTTTTGTTTAATAAAACAATTTACACTAAATATCTGTATTAGTATGCTATCAAACACAGAGGCATAGTGGTGCCTAACCTGCTGCAAGTCAAATAGTATATGCAAATGTTTTACATTAATTCATATTGAATGCAGAAATGAACAAATCGCAGTACATGGCAGTGATCATTACTAACTCGTTAGTCATCTAGGGACTAAATGTTGTGGTATCATTATTCTAAAGGTAGGTGATAGGGGATCACATTACACTCTGTATACTGAAATCCTTTAGGAATGTGTATTAAACTGCACCCATGTGGCGCTAATGTTGAATCAAACCATAAAACGCATTTGCAAATCCTATTTGACTCACAGTAAGGCATAATTTAAAGCCTGTTGAAAAATAATACACTTTTTTTTCCCGAGCATAACATTTATAATTTCAATATGGTACCTCACCATGTGTTAGCAGTGAATAAATAACCAATAACTATTTCAGGACAATTTAGAATATTGGATATCACATGAAGCTTTTCATCTCATAGTTGTCTGAAAATGAAGATAATCCTTTAGAAATGTATCCATAAAAAGCAGCCTTTGCAAAAACTTAGAGAAAGTTGAGTCTTACTGAGATCTCTGTTGAAATGCAAAGGTCCATGTGAGCATGTGAGTTAGACTCTTTATGTTGACATGTAGAATGGAATGTGACGGTGATTCAAGAGTTGATAGGAGTGAGTCAATGTAAAACTTCATAAGGCTTGGAGTAGTTAAACATCTGATAGTCTGTGTAGTAGAAGTCATAGACTCGCTGTCTGTCCGCTGGGTTGATCTGTGAAAAGTATTTTTGTGTGATCTGCAGCGAGGTTTTCTTGTCAGATGGGTTCCTGTCCTTAAACGTGGGCATCTTGAGGCTGGGTGGCGCCCTGCTTATTCGCAGCAAAAAGTTGGACTCCTCCTCCATGTTCTCAAACTTGCCGATGAAGTCGTAGTCTATGAGACAAGGGTTGCAGAGGTTGTTCATCAGGTCCCAGTGGATGTCCATTCCCACGGGGCGGTGGACATCCAGCAGGTACTGGATAAACTCCTTGAACTCGACCCCATTGCCTGTCTTCAGGGCTTCTGCGGATGGGTTCGGCCTGTACCTGGAGATAATGGGTCTCCCAAACAGGTTGTGGTAGTAATCGTTAGGATTTTCAAACTTGTCCCTGAAAGCCGACACAATTCTTTCAAAGGGATCGCGGACAAATATGAATTTGGTGTAGGTCTCCAGACGGTGCATGATTCCCTTGTGGTCGAAGCTGCTAAGCTCCTTGAGATGTTGGCCATCATGGACTGTGTTATGAGCGATGCTTTGAGCATTGGGGGCTTTGCCTCCCAGCACCATCAGGGTCCTCTTCCAGTTGGAGCAGCCTGCCTTGGGCACCTGGCAGTACAACAACTTGTGCTTGTCCTCTACATAGATGTTTTTCACATGACTACTTGTGATGGTCTTGGAAATACCGCTTTTGTACTTGGCACACATCTCCTTCATGAGTTGCCGACGTGCTGCCTGAATATCCGCCAATTTTTTTAATTTATCAGGGGTGATGGAGCCGGGGGCGGAAACTGACACTGAGGATGTGGAC
>CAFUXE010000282.1:1702225-1737628 GCA_903364295.1 Serranus cabrilla | reverse complement strand
TTTTTCAAACAAGAACTCCTTAGTCACTGGGGTTCCCACACTCCTCCTCCTCCTACTGAACTATTCAGCGAGGGTACAGCGTGCCATGAGCAAGCAGCTGGCATCAGAAGACATGCCACCTACAAAGGTCATAAAGCATCATAGCTGAAATGTCGTCTTCTCTGGCCAGATGACTAAGCTGTTTCATTATTGCTGCATTTTGCATGGTGATACCTTCTCTTTTCATTTGACATTTGTGGTTTTGGCTCTAATTTGACTTTATCAGTCCGTATTATGAATTTTTCTCCTTCTCTCGCATTCTTTTCTTTTGACAATGTTGCTGCAGTTCCTTTTGCTCATCAGAAGAGGTTGGTAAAGGTCATAGTGCCTTTGCTCTTTTAAAGCTACATTATAGTTAATGAAGCCACACATGGTGATACGGTTCTTTGACTTTATAGTACATTTACGAGAGCCTGAAGTTAAACAAGGTGTGACATGTGAGTTGCTGACATTAAATGCACCAGGACATTTTTGTTTAGTGTGGGACAGCGCTGTATCCACATTGTAGCTTTAAATAATGATAAAAAGCTATTAGGTGTGGTAGTTTTTCTGATAAAAGACATTTATTCAACTGTGGCTTGCTAACCAGCAGCATACATTAACATTAACCTGCCATCCTAAACCCCATTATGACTTTTTTTGACCCCCTCAACATAATTGACTGCACTCCGAGCGTGCACACGAGGATAGACTTAGTGAAATCCATAAATTACAAGATGTTCACTAAACCATGTTTCGGTCCCGTCCACCTCTGTCCCCAGATAGGGTCAAGTGTTGGGAAGTCACGGGGGAATGTGCTCTTTCATTAGTTGGAATTCAAATGAAAAAGAGCTCAATGTCCACAAGCCCGGCCACATTAAATCAATGCACCGTCCACCATAAATAACACATGGTTCGGCTCATAATTGTCCGTGGCAGAGCACAGGCTAAGCATACAAAGGACGCATCAACATTCAGCGAGATAAAAAATCGAGCCCAGTGTAAGACTATTTATGACGTGAGGCTGTGCTGCTGCATTAACACCTTTGCACTATTTTCAGAGCACTTTGCGTCCCTGCTCTGAGGCAGCGCAGCTGCTGGGCTCATGCATCGTCACTCCGATGTTTGAGTTTGTGAATGAGGAACGGATGTGACATTATGAATTGGATATTGGACTAAATGTGTTTTTGTAATATATTATTAAAAAATGAATAATAATGTTGGATTCATTTAAAAACTGTGACACTATGGGTGCTCAATTATAGCAAAATCATAATCATGACTATTTTGGTCAATGCTGAGATTATGATAATTTAACAAATTACACTCAGCATTCGGAAACATCAAGCATTCATGGACTCAAACTATTTTTTCTTTTAAGAGTGAAATTTCTTAAACTTTAAATATAATTAAACTAAGAAAACAAAACAAAACAAAAATGCCATAAAATAAATGAATATTTTAACATATTAAATATTTTTAAATAATTATATAAAAATAAATATGATCAACTTTGTTGTAATGTTAGTTCACTTCCACAACTGAAAACTACTAAATACATATTGAATATAATACACCAAAATAAATTATTTTCATATTCCAACCAGTAACTCAGAGAAAATGGGTGAAAGTGCACCACTGTGAAGGAAAGGAGCGCTGCATTAACTACACAAGACGAAATTAGCACATTATTGTGAAACATAATGCTCTAATCAAATAATCAATTTATCTTGGTTATCTTGTTTTCATGATTGTTGTAAGCCAACATCGTTATTAAAGCATAAAAAAGCTTTATGTGACCACTGAAAACACCACTGGGGTTAATTTAAACATTATTATAGATTATAGAAAAAATCCACCATAGAGTGATTAACTGATGAAACTGACACGCTGTACAGTGCTTTAAGAATGAAACCATCCACACAGAGCCAAAAAATGGGAAAGTGCATTTAATGATAACGAGGAAGTGCCTCTGTGGGGCAATAATGTAGGTAGAGGTAATAATCCCCCTCATGTTTTAATTTGCTCCAATCTTGGGCTACTTTTCCTGAGCAATCTTCAAATTCTGCTCTCCTGCTGGGAACGCCTGGCACTGAACACAGCAGGGGGGGAAATAATGAACTACACAGATAGGAAGCTGCTGAAAGGAGGTATCAAATGTGGCACTGATTACTGTTATGACAATTCATTTTGACAACAATATATTCTCACAGTCGATGTTACTGGGGTGCTTTCAAGGTTAGGAGCTGCGAAGACTTCCCGGGGCAGATTTCCATGGAAACAGGGAGTCGGAGAGCCGTATGTGTGGGTGTGGTGGGAGGCGGCTTGTTTTAATACCATGTAGAGGACGGGGCATGGCAGCTTGCATGAGGAGGGATGTGTAAACAAATGCTACCTGTCAGCTGCGAGCCCGGGGTTAAGTGAATTATCTCGGCTGAGACGAAGCGCAGGACGCTTTAATTGGCACATATCTTATTCAGATGCTGCAGATCTCTTGACCTAGGAGAGTACACACCGCAGCACTCCCTCTGTGAGCCACTCCCTCTGCGAGGACAATGGAAAGCTGATTGGATCTAAAAAGTCCACACAGTGAGTGGAGGTTTTGTAAAGTTTTTTTGGTATGAAGCCTGAAATGTTGTGAGAGGAGTTCACACAGTCAGATCTGCAGGCGGAGCTGCTGCTGTATGCTGTCCTGGAACTTGCACAGGCACGGCTAGATAAACAGAGCTGCTGATGACATGAGAGGAGTGATGTGCGATGTGAGCACTGAGTCAACTATTCAGAATGGGGAAAAAAGACGGACACACTGTGAAGAAAACCACACTTCTGACAAACATTAAAGGAGGCAGTGTGAACAAAGTAGTCAGTGAAATAGAAGGATGAGACTGTGAAAAAGACTTGGCAATGACAAAAACTGTATCTTACAGTTAGACTCAACAACCACAAATCTGGGCCTCCACAAAAAAATGTCCCAATCCAAGTGATTCTTTATAGGATACAAAACTTTTATCCCTGTTTAAGAAAACTACTCAATTAAAAATAGAAAAATATATTTCCCACCTAAATCCCAATGACGACGCCATTAATTTGCTATCTAACATTTAATACTTCCATGCTGCAACTGATACAGTGTCTTGTTTTTCTATGCAAAAACAAGACATTTTAAGAGGGGAAGATATGCGGGAAAGGGCTCCGAGTCGGATTCGAACCCGGACCACCCGTATACGAGGACTGAGCCTCTGTGGTATCCGCTCTACCAACACCTCACATCCTGCCTTTTTAATCAAAGAAACCAGATATGTTGTAACACAGTTATTAATCTTTAGTCCTGTAACATTGTCTATGGGGAAAATGAATGGGACTTTTATTCCCAGGGGCAGCTGTGCATCTGTCTGTCCTGGAAGAGTGATCCCTCTTTTATTGCTCTTCCTGAGGTTTCTTCCAGTTTTTACCCATTACACATTTTTTCCTTACCTCCCACCTTAGGTTTTAAGACTCGAGTGTGTCATAGGACGACGGATTTGTCAAATACTTTGAGGCAAATTTGTGATTTTTGATACTGGGTTGTCAAAATGAAATGGTCTTGACTTGTGCATTCCCTCCTGTAACACCCAGACTGTCACTGTAACCGCGCCTCACTATCCTTCATTGATTTCCGTTCTGTTCTAAGTTCATTATTGCAGGTTTAAGCAACAGACCAAGCAAAAAGTAAGCAGGCAGTAATGATTGACACCAGCGCACACTGGGCTGTGTACACACTCCTCTACTCCTCTACACAAAGTGTTCACATGACTGGAAGTATTTACAGCCATTCTTTGAGTCCTCATTAACTCTGCTGTCAGAAACAAAGGGACTGTTCATCAAAGCAATTTTTCACCCTCCATATCTCGACATCACCTTAAACAGTGACCTTATTTACAACCAACACGCCATCCACATCCACAGGACCTGCCAACAACGACTTTCAATCATCTATAAATACAGCACTGGAACATCCTCCTGCCATATCATCCGGTCTGTCATGCTGCTTTTTCTCCAAGTTTGTTATCACAAACAGAAACAAAGCTCCTAAAAAAGACATATCACCTGATTACTCTCCCCACTTCTGTTTACTTGAAAGTGCCTGAACATAATTGTGACTGATTGACTCTCTCCTTCCTGCTGATTCTGGACAATCACATAAAGTAGGGCCTACTTCAGCAAAAGTTTTATTCCCCTTATACCCACTACATATTACATCCTGAAAGAATAAATAAACCGTAAATGAGAATGTCGAAAAGTTTGAAAACTTGCTTATTAAGCTGGTTTGGACACACAAGTGAAATAAGTGTGTGGAGCAGCTGGCTCTGAAATAAGAGCCACATTAGCCTGGAGAGAAACGGCTGGAAGGAAAAACCACCTTAACTGATCCAACTACTACTGCGTACCTTTGGTTGAAATGCAAACATTTTTCAGGTTGTAATATTATCAAAATGATGCTATTATTTGCAAGAAGTGATAATGACTGAAAAGGTAATAAAAGCTTCCTCTTTTCTATAGTTTTCCTTATCCATCACATTTTCTCTTTGCTCTCACAGTGACCTGATGGCTTCTTCTCTCATTTTTATAATGAACATTTTTTTGAATCTTTCAACAGAGTGACCTGATGGCGCTGACTTTGACTGTACCCTTCAAACAACTAATAGACAGAAGACATAACTTCAGTACAATAGTGAACTCCTGGTGCTGTATTTTCAATTCTTTTTTTTTTCCTTTTCACAAAGCCATTTAAGGCTTTGTGCACTGGCTTTGGGAGGGATTAAATGAGTTGTTTGATGACCTCTTTTAAGTCTTTTTTCCACATTTTTTTCATTTCTTCTAGATTAAAGTCATGCCAAATCCCTTTATTTGTGACCTGTTGGTACACTGGCGGCGGCTGCACGCTGAGGTGCTGTGATCAGATGCTGCTATGTCTTCGTTAAGCCTCTGTGCTCCCCTGTTCACCTCTATTTGCAGTGAGATTGGGAACTGGAATTGGCCCTGTCACTGTTTACCCTGGCCTCTCATTTGAGTTAGCTTCACGTTCTCC
Organism: Serranus cabrilla; assembly: GCA_903364295.1. NCBI lineage: Eukaryota > Metazoa > Chordata > Actinopteri > Perciformes > Serranidae > Serranus > Serranus cabrilla. Next base: position 1,732,542 of record CAFUXE010000282.1, on the reverse strand, counting down.
TACACACCCCTTGTTTTCCTGTCAGAGCACTACTGATTACAGCAGAAACTGATGAGTCCAGACATGTGAGTAAAGCACAGGGACTGCGTCTGAATACCAAAGCATCAGCCTTCACCCTCTGCTTGCAGTTCACGTCAGTCCATCACATAGACTTGCAGAAAGAGGCTTTGGGACCAAATGTAATACTACCCATATTCCTGCATTTTATGAAACTTGTAAGTTGATAATTGAGACTTTTATTTTTTCTTGATCACATTCATATGAAGCAAACATAAACCAACATCTGAGGAACTTTTTGCACAAAAAAGGTATTTAAAACTAGATAGAAAACTGCTTATGAAAGGAGGAAAATAATCTGAGAAGAGGAAGATGATGAAAATACTGCATCACAAGAAGCCATGCCTTCCATAAAATATGGTAGTAATTCAAGTAGAAAGCCGATTTACACCAATTAAAGTCACTGTGAATCTCTGCAGATTTCACAAATCACTGAACCATCACGGCCAATATTAGTTCTTAGCTAATAGGGCTTTAGCTCTACTTAAATGAGATTAGTTTCATTATGACCAGTTATATAATTTTAACATTTTACAGACCTACAGAATGTGACACCGTACAAACTTGACCCGTCAACAGTTTAGAAAGTCACCTTCGTGAAGATACAAATTACCTTTGATGACTATAACAGAATGGAGTTGTGATTGACACGCAGTGTGTGACACCTTTGGCTGCTAGCTAACACTGGTTCAGTGTGTCAGGTAGACAATCAGAACAGCTGTCATCTCTTAGTGAAAATAAGCTGCCGTGTCTCCTGTGATTTAGCAAAGCATTTTTAGTGTGCTTGTTTACTGCGCATCAGCGTACAGGATGAAAAGTAGATCATAACCTTGCAAATGTGGTAAACCAGCAGTAATTTGAGTGAAATCAAGGTTCCTTAATCCTGCGAGAACAATCCTCTGGGATCACACACACATAGCGCTAATAAAAATGATATATAACCCACTAATCCAGCTCGGGGAAATAGATGATTGCATTTGTGAAAACACTGAAGTGTAAATAGCTCAGACAGATCAGCTGTCACAAGCAAACACACACTATAAGTTGGGAGGAACAGGACCTGGGTTCACTCCTTCAAGCAGTCGTATTTGTCAGTCAGTGGCCTCGTAGCCATGCATTCTTAACATGCCTGCTAGCTCACCTCTGGGCTCCAAACCAACCCACAAACAGGACCATTCCAGCCCTTTACAGCAGCTCCTGATTAGCCTTGAGCACTTTGCTGTTTTCTTCTTACTCGCCTCTGGTCTCGCCTCTGTTTTCGTCTACGTTCCCTGCATTATTATTCTTTCCCCCTCCAGATGCTGGTCTTTTACTCCCCTAAGTGTCTTATCTCTTCCCTCCCCTCCACTCTGCTCTTCTTCAGCGCATCACCTCTGGCCCCCAGCTTCCAACCTATAATTTCCTCTCGCCTCCGTCTGTGCCCTTTGTGACGCTCTCCAGCTATGTTCTTGATAACCACAGCGAAACAATAAAAATAGCACCGAACAATAAACATAAGAGCACACCGACAAAATCTGTGCCATTACAACTCCTGTGACTACAGCAGGTTTCTCGCGGTCTGCAGCTCTGCACAATAATAACGCTGGAAATAATGACGGTTAAAGTTTCCTTCTCAGACACTTTTTTATTTACAGGAGCCTCTCGTCCCACAGTGCTCTGTGTGGTTGGGCTCTGACAGGCGCTGAAGAGTGTGTGAACATCTGAACACAGCAGCACTTACTCAACCCCTCTACTGTGCTGTGCTAATGAGAAGTGTGTGTGTGTTTGTGTGTGTGCGTGTATGTGATGGCTGCAAAGGGCTGTCGCTCTGACTGACACTCCCTTATGCCTGAAATAACTCTTACATGCGTCAGGTGGCTGTTGCCCCAAGGTCCCAAGAGCTGAGGTGTCATTTAAGAAACACAGTTTGTTTTTGCTGCAGCTTACATGCTGCTGACTGCCAGCCCATTGCTCTGCTTATTGTAGAGGAAACAAAACCCCCCAAATTGTACCCACACCTGAATAAATCCATTCATGCTTGGACAGATACTGACCTTGAATAGGACAAAAAAATCAGAAATCTGCAGCTAAATCCTGCAGATTTACAGTTTTATGTTGCACAGATTTTTTGTTGCACAAGATTTTTTGCATGCTACACTTAACACCAAGCAGCCTCCTGTTCACATGCTATATGAATAACAGCCAGAGAAGTCTTATTACACAATATTTTGATGGCACAGTAAAGCTGACCTTTGACCTTTTGAACAGAAAAGGTAAAAAAGCTATTCTTTCCTTTCTCCCTAAATTAGAATTTGTGCAGCTAGACCTTTTTTCGAGTGCTGACACAGCACTTTGTAGATAGATGAGACTAGTTCATCCTTGAGTCCAAGTGGACTTTTTCTTTTTTTTTTGCCAAATTTGTAGAAATTCCCTCAAAGCTTTCCTGACATATTGTTTTCTTGAAGATGTGACAGATGTGAGTTTACAGTTACTTTTAGGTTTGACCACAAAAATCCAGTCATCCTTGAGTCCAAGTCAACGTTGGTGCCAAATTTTAAGAAATTCCCTTCAAGGTACTCGAGTATCATGTTCACAAGATTGGGATGGGCATGAGATCGCAGTGACCTCGACCCTTCGACCACCTTTGAAAAAATCACATTCACATAAATCGGACAGACGTACAACCCGAAAAACACAATACCTCCAGATATGGCAAACAACAACAAAAACAAGCCTTTTCATAAGTGAGCCTGAATTCCATTTGCAACTGTTTTATTGTATTTTGTGCCAATGAGAAGCACCTGGACAGGTATTCCTAAACTACAGTCTTGCCTGGAAAATCTGCTGAAAACCCTCCGTGGCAAAAGTCTTCGATCCCACAGTTCCCTCCTGGTCTCACTGAGTCTGTCTGATTACCTGGCTTCAGCATTTAAAGTGCTCATTGAGCCCCAAGCCCTCCCTCGTTCTGCTATCTCAGGCTCCTTTCTTCTCCCCGTCAGGGAAAATGCCAGAGAGGTGCAGTAAGAGCCATGCTCCGCTCCCAGCGCTGGTAATTTGACAGCGAGCAGAGAAGGTGCAGAATAATTGGAATAGCATTTACGTGTCAATGTGACACTGACAGAGAGAGCTCAACATTTAACACGTCCGATTGGAATGGGAGGGGAAAAAATGCAAGTCAGAGATTCCAGGAATAGATTTCACAAGTTGTCTTGCAAAAGAAGAAGCGGGTTAATCAGACAAACTAGACATCTGGCCTTTTGTCAGAGCTGTTTGTGTCTGAAGCTCTGGGAGAGCAGACTGGAGCAATACAAATGATGATTTTGGCCAAACCCCGGTCTTGTGAACAACAAGCCAGTGCTGGCCAGAACCGGGGCTTTCTGATGGTTTTCACTGGACCGAACTCAGTGAAACAGATGCATCCAAAGACAACAGGATGATATGACTGGCAGCTTGCACAGTGATATATTTCACAGAGCCAATCTTCCTGTTATCAGCTGATGCAAGAAGTGAAACAGTCATTTTCATCTGACAGTGCGCCTGTCAAACGGCACCGAAATAAAAAAAGCAGGGCGATGATATGACTGGCAGGTTTCACAGAACTTTTTAATTGCTTCTTTTCACACTAACAGAACAGACTCACAGCTTCCAATGTGAAAAGAGTGAATCTTCCTATTAGCAGATGACACAGGAGTTTGTAGCTTTGGGTCGACAAAAAAAAAAAATCCTTCAACGAAAACATTGCATACATCTCAGCAGCACTGGAGCTTTCGGACAATAGAGGCTGTGAGAGATGCTGAGACATATTGATTTATCAGAGCTGGTGTTTGCGTGTCGGCCAAAGAGAGGTCTACAGTTAAAGCTGAACGCTCAAGTAATCATCAAGAGAAAGACGACAGCACATCCACTGGTTTCAGCCTCTCTGGTGCTGGTGAGGAACGATTTTTTGTCCCTCCTGTTCTGCTTTCATACTGGCTGCTGCTGCCAGTTTCACAATAGAGGGACAGCACAGTGTAATGAGCAGGATTACCAAGGGAGACTGGCAGGAATAGTATGGTATCAAAGGAAATCCAGTCAGTGAGGGATATTCAGACAGCACTCACGTTCTTTTATTCATTGCCTGCGCACCCAGAGTGACTCAGCTCACTCTCCTGCTGTCAAACCCTGTCATTATCCATTAGTGTGTTTCTGCCTCGCCGGGGACCGCCCACTGCTGCTGCTGGCATGTGTGAGTAGTGTGTGTGTGTTTTAAGAACAGGTGCACGTGTATGTAGTGTACATATGTGTGTGTGTGTTGAGTTTGAGTACACACTTGAGGTTAGTGTTTGCCCTGCAGGCTCTTGATAGTGGGCAGATTTTCCGCCGTGATTGTTGCAGCCGTGGTAATGCCTTGTTAAGCACTGTGAGCTTGATAAGCAGTAACAAAGCCTCCATTAAGACCATTCAAACTGATAAAATAGATAGATCACTTGCTGGGCTCTGGGTGGATGGCGTTGCATGTCTCTGTGTTTTCATACCTGCTGGTAAGTAACTCATTCATTGCAATTCTGCATTTAAATGGTTGAAAATAGCTATTTTGCTTAGTTTATCTTCCGATCTCAAGACAGCAATGCTTCACTTTATGTGTCTGTAATTTCCTAATAATGATTTCCTTGGAAGTTCCCTCAAAAGTACGATATAATTTAGTACTAATGGTGGGAAAACACATGTATTTGTGGAAAGAAAAGAGCTCAATTTAAACCAAAGTGAAGTTTCATTAAATATATAATTATTATTAACTTTATCAGTCATTTACAGTATATCGAAAATAATTGTGTGCACTCCTGTAGACACATTTCATATTTTTGCTTGTTCAATTGACATGCTGTGCACTGAAAAAAAAAGCCTTGCTCAGCAAGGAGGAAGCAATTAATTCTCTGGAAGCGTACCAAACTTTTCCCATGATTAGCACCAAATTACATACTTCTTTTCAGAAAATGTCTTAGTCATTATTCAGAAATTACCAACCAGTAAGAGAAATAATTGGCCCCCAGACTCTAAACCCGCTAACATTAATGTTGAATAAATAACATGAGTGTAATTTAAAGTTAGTCGAAACACAGACAAATATGAGTAGCTTTTGCTGGATCGTCGCCACTGGGGTGACGTCAGTTAGTGCCATGGTCCATCTGCTGCAGGCACAGGCTACATGTAGCGTCATGCTAACGTCACGGAAATCTGTAATTGCTCCATAGTTTCAGATCATGTTTCTGCTGGAACATGACTGATTGTGTTGTTTTTGGTTCTTAAAACGTAAATTCTTCAATGTAAAAATATCCACCATACTTGTGCCCCCCGGTTGCAGTGACGAATGGTAGAGAGCAAAAATACAAGACCTGAAGGAAATGAAAATGTTCTGGTAGAAACCCAAAATACAAATATGAACCTGAAGATGAGCAAAAAAAAAGTCCCCTTTATCATTGGATCTTCATTTTAAGCGCTTGAGTGCAGTTTAAAGTGCCAAAAGTTATGAAACTGCAAACAACTTTTGCAGAATAGAGCTTTTGTTTGTCTGAAGACAAGGTTTATTTGCAACCATAAGTTGTTTTTTTAAGAAATTCTATGCAACACTGAAAGCATCACTCAATGACAGCCTCTGTCACAACAAGGTGTATTTACTTTCAAAATACCTGTAGTCTCTCTTCATTTGCAGGTGAAGAATGTCAAAACTTCTTCATGACTGAATTTGTCTGCGAGCTATCTGCCAAGCAGCACTTCTTTCACTAAAAAATGTCACCTTTTAGAAGGCAGCTGTCCGCTCTGTCACCGCTATTTGGGGAGCTGAGACACATCTCTCCCTTCTATTACCAACGCCATATACACCCTGAAACTTCTGCAAGGCCAGTTTGTTGAAATTGTTCCAGTTCTGTACAATCAAAAGCTCCAATCGGAGAATCACAATTGAATTTAAATTGCTGTGAAAACTGTTTCTTTGGGAAACTCACCCTTAAGAGTTCCATTTTAGTAAGTTGAAAGGACCCATAGTGCTCATTTATAAGTCCATACATTTCTGGTGGTGTGAGCATATGACAGTGTGTGTGTGTGTGTGTGTATGATAAGGCTAAGGAGGCTGGGCTTTAGGCGTTGCTCCTCTTTTCTCTCCGCTCAGTTGTGTTCCCCTGAGGAGGGCAGGCAACGGGCCAGAACTGCCGGGCTGGTAGAGATCCAGATAAGATGGACAGAAAGAGAGAAGGGGATGTGTGCATCGGTGCGTGTGTGTATGTGTGTGCACATGTGTGAATGAGGGTGGAAGGGCAAACATATATCTTGTCACAGAAGAAAAAAGAAGAGGGAAATCAGACGAGAGAAAGACAGGAAGGACGAAAAGCGAGAGAAATAGCGAGGGAGAGAGAAGAAAGACAGATGTGATAGAAAGAAACAAAAAACGTTTGAACGACAAGAGATGAATATGGTACAGAGGAAGAGGGAGAGAGGCTGAGATGTAATAAAAAAAAGGGACAGAGACGGAGTGATATAAACATTGAGTGAGAGACAAAACTGGAGAGAGGAAGAATAAAGGGATATATGGACTGAAAGACATGGCAGAGAGAGCATAAATGAAATGAAGTGAGAGAGGTAAAAGCCAGTTGAGCAGAGAATTCTTTCAGGCCTTCTGTCAGCTGTGTCCACCTGAGGGGAAAGTCTTTGACCATCTGTAGCACACAGCCTCAACCCAACACAACACCAGTGCTGATGTGATCGCTGTGGAAAGGATTACAGCTGGAACTGACCGTGGAGTAACTTGTGCTAACTCCACAGCCGTGTGTTGGAGGGTGTGTTGAGCGATGCAATTCCCTTTTTTATTAATTCATAAGCAGCTCATAATGTTTTTTAAATACTTGCCAAACACCCACACATGCGTGCTCTGTGGTCCCTGTGTTAGACTAATCAACTCACTTTAATGAATTCAGTTGTTTTGATATTTTAAAAAAGTAATACTTTTCCAGTAACCCACACTTGTTATTTTACATAAAAGCAGGAAAAAACATGGCTGAAGATTAAAATATTATTCAGTCCAAGATGCAAAACAAGTGAAATATCTATCAACTAATTCTGCAGCAGCGTCCCCCGCCAAACTCTGGAGGCTGCTATGAGACAGGAATGAGTCCACTTGTTCCTAAACCAGTCAGGAACAGCGTCACGAGCTGCATGTCCAACACTCAGCGCCATCGCTGTGTGCCTACACTTAAATGAAAACTGAAATATAATGCATTTCTGTTGCGATTACTAACAGTGTGCACCGACTGCAGATTGTTAAGATAAAGTAGTGTGAGGGGCAGCCACCCAGGAAGAGCTGATTTTCTAAAAGTTGTGTGTGCTACCACAAAATTGGGTCTGCATTGTACTATAAAATGAATGGGTACAAAGAGAATTCAGCCCTGCTATTCTGTCTGACACAATTTGGTTTAAATCGCTGAGAATCAAAGAGACTGAACTGAGTGCTGAAACTTCACAGTTCCATTATACACGGAGAAACTCGCCGCCCTGTGTCTTATTGTTATCTATGCATATTCAAAACTTATTTCCCATTTGAAAAATCATCTTATGAAGTAGCAATAAAGTTACATCATGTTGAGGTTTGACAAAGAACAGCATTTCATCACCAGATAACTTTGTGATGAAACCTTACAGTGGACTGTTTTGAGGATGAAGTTTCCCTTCACTTCTCTGCAGCTTTAGAGAAGCTTATTTGCTGGTGAACAGTAGAAGACTGCAGCTCTGATGGGCTGCTGAGCTTCAGCTTGCGTTACTGTGTGTTGCAGAAAAGTGTACACTTCAGCTCTACGCCCAGTCATCTTAGGTTAAAACTATGTAGCTTCCCCCAACACTGTTATTGTGCTGCCGGCTGTTTGATGTTGCTGACCTAAAACTTTAAGCTTATTTTATCACTGCACTCACAGCATCAGAGAAATGCCTACAATAAAAAAGTGAAAGTAGCTATTCCTTCCCCCCGCTGCGTCTGCTCGCTTTCATAGCCGAGTCTTGTTGTCTTGTTGTGTACTGTGTTGTGCTGTGAGACTGTGTTGCAGAACTTGGCCAGTTTTTGCCCTCAGCGGGTCGATCGACTGACAGCTCTGATGTTGCATGAAAAGCAGGTTCGACTGATGAGGGCTCCGGCCGAGCGGGAGTTTGGCCGGCGGTGTGCTGCGAGAGCGCCGGCTCTTCGGGAGATCTGTGTTATTGAATGGAGCTCACTTTGAACTCAGCGCCTTGCTCAGTGGCTAACAATGGACTTATAACAAATGTACCAGTTCTTCACTTGGCGCAACGAAGACAGCCAGGACAGACACCCTGGTGGGCTGTACGTGGGGCGTAAACATACAACAGGAAGAGAGATATGGAGAGTAGAGTGAGAGAGAGGCAGAGTAAAAATGACACCAAGGGGCGCAGTAAGAAGAACAGATAATAAGAAAGGGGAGAAAGAGAGAAACAAAAAGCACAGAAGCACAAGAAACAAAAACAGAACACCAGCGGAGCGCAACAGAACAATATGTGACCCAAATCTGACAATAAAATAAAACAGAGAGAGACGTGGGTAGACATGAGACACTCTCCCCAGCCTCTCACACTATAATTATTCATGAACTGAGGTCAGTCATTTATATCATGGAGAGCCTAACCACATGCTGATCTGGTATCAGTTACACCTGTTTTCCTTCTGTTTATCACCCTGTTTTGTATTTAAATGTGTAAATAGATATTTAAAGAACACACTAACTTCCAATTATCTACTTTCTTTGCTTTGCAACCCAAAGCAAAGAAACGTTGAGACTTTAACTTACTTCAACCAAAGTATTAAAATAGCCCAAAGCTAACCAAAAGTGGGACGTGAACCCTTGACCTTCTGTAGTGTCAAAATCCTGCACTTGGTACGCCCACCATTAGCCTAACCACTGCCTGAAGCCCCGTGTGCAGCACCAAAATTAAGCAACTCCAAATGCAGCAACTATGTCTCCTTCTTGAATGTGCTTGGAAAAACGAATTAACAGTAAACTGTAATCTATTAGGAACTGTCATGCCTTTAACATGCCTTGTTCAGTTACCATTTCAAACTCACGCAACAGGAAAATTGTTTTTGAACTTTGGTTAAAATATATATTTGGATGGAAAATTAAGGGCCATGCCACAAAATTAAGGCTGAAAAGATAATTATTATTTTAAGTGAGGTTTTAGATATACTTTTTTAATGGTTATTTAATTCAAATCAATTAATGGACATTTCAGTAATGATAAATCATTGACCGATTATAAAAAGCCAATTTGCTTTCATTGACTTAACAAGCGACTCCCCCCAGTACTGTAGGTGGCAGTCAATACCACTGGTTAGCAACATTATCTGTGAAATCACACAGTTCAAAACAATACATTTATTTCTTACTACTGTATCTGATGAAATAATCCAACATCCAAAGAGTCGGAACTGGCCTTTGTTTTTTGTCTCAACATCAGTGTTGTCAGTTCGATTTGGTTTGGTCAAAGCTGTAGAATAGTAAGTCATCCAACTTTGCTCACTACATCTAAGCCTTCCTTACCCTCAGGTGTGCATAGTCTACAGGTGATCAACTTCTTTTTAAAATAAAACATCGTCCATAAGAAGCAGGAATTTACTGGTTATGGGTATTAGCTGATGTTATGGATCCCTGTCAGTGAGGACAGTTCTTTGTGAGATCAAATAATGTGCGCAGCAGGGCGTGAACATCAGGACGAGCTTCATGCTGGTGCACCAGGAAGCATCATGTCACGCTACTTAAGCCATTAATCTGTCCTGCGCATCAGTCTAATAGCGAGCTGTCTATGGTGGCCTTAAGTGAACAACAGAGTGGGGTTGTCATCAGCTACCAGGAAGATGAGCTGTCAGTCGGGTGATTGACAGACTTGTAAGGGACTCACAGCCGCTGAAAGCTAAATGGAAACAGCCGATTTCTCACTGAGAAGAGAGAGGAAGAAGTCAACATCCTTGCCAGCCATCCCTCCTAATGATGGCAGCCCACAGACCCACATACCAGGATAGATCAGCCTTGCATCGTGTCAGCACAGCATTATTAATGACACACACTTAAAACCTTATTACAGCCTCAGCTCGTGGGTATGCCTGACGGCTCCGAGGTTCAGCCTGGTGGGGATTGGCCAGGTAATGAATAAATGACACGCTTAACCATTCCAACAAAATAATATTGCGCTACATTAATACCAGGAAGGAAATGAAGGAGTTTATAAAAGTGATAGAGCAGCACAGTCTGCAGTCTGTACAATCACAGTTTCCATATGAAGAACAGTGGCAGCCAAGTTACCATAATGGGTGTCAGACAGCAGCAATGAGCAGGTGAGATTATGAGCTAATGTGATAATGTTATTCCCCATGGCCAATTTTTATATTCAAAGGAATTTAAATAGCTGAAGTATGACATGGCTATAGACTTAATACCTGCTATTAATCTTCACAATGGTTCCACAGAAAATGGATGAGTGATTCTGTCAGCTGTTCAAAGCCAGAGGTGGACTTTGGTTGACCTTAATATGATTCTTTCTCATGCTTTTTTTTTTTTCTAAAGCTGTACTAATCAATATTTTCAATTTCACAATTATAGACTGTATGTAAAGAGTGGACGTGGTCACCTTGATGTCACCCACTGGTTTGTGGACTTTGGTTTTGCATTTTGGCCGTCTGCATCTTGAAACCAGAACAGATCAGGACCAAGATTTACAAAATAAACTTCATGCTGTATTAAAGAAGACTCAAAAGTAGCGATTGAGACCATAAATTTATTCGGAAAATGTTTACTGAGGCAATAAATCAAATGAGAAGTAGGATCATTTCTGGATAATTTCTAGATCTTTTTTTCAACCAGTGGAGTCGCCCCCCGCTGGTCATTAGAAAGAATGCAGGTTTGAGGCACATCTGCGTTGGCTTCACTTTTCAGGCCTTGTTCAGAATAAACGGTTGCTAGTAATGCTGCTCTAACAGAGAATTGTGAAAGTCCCTTCTTTTATGTCTTGTCTTAATGCCTGTTATATCTTATTTAAAGCTGAATTGCTTTGTTGTTGAAAGATTCTCTCAAATATAAACCTGCCTTACCTTGCCTTCAATCTCCAAGTCCCCAAATACCAGACCTTTGAGATTTTCTGACAGTGAACCCTTCTCTATCCAACCCGGTTTACATGGAGAGTATTTTAGATTCTGTTAAGCAGAAATAAAACTGCACCAGCAGTCAGCCAGGAGACAGGAAGTTTTAAGTGTTATTTGCGCTAGGTTGCACCCTTCATCCCCCACAGTGCAGTGCAGTAATTGTGCCGCCTGCCAGCACGGAACGAGTGCCTTGCTATTGAGTGTTTCCATCATTTTGAAGGTTATGGCACTTTGATGTAACACAAGCTGCTTCTTTTGAATATGTAATGCCATATCCTGCATTTAAGGCGACTCTCTGGTGTACATGTAGATCAGATCAAAGTTTCCAATAACAAAATTTACCAGGAAGGCATAAAACGCATTGATAATTAAACCAAACAATGAAAGCCCAGCGTGCTGTATGAAAGTAGACAAATGTGACCTGTAATTAGAAGGTAAGGGCTTTTATGCTCAGGGGCAAAGCTTACCTTTCACTGGTTATAGAACATTAGATGGAATGTTTATGCTGGGGCAAAAACTGAATGATACTATAACCATGTCATCAGTGGAATTTCCACTTTTGTTGAATATGTTTGACATGCACACCGTTTCATTCACATCCTGCTGATATTTATGCTACAGAACCAGACAGCAGCCGTCAAACCGTATCCGAGCCAGGCCCGTCACCAAATGTTGATAATTTGCTATTAATACAACTGTAAAACATAATGCGGAGAATATTGAGTGCCAGAATGATTGCTTTATAAAAAATTAAAGAGCTTGTGGCTGCAAGTTATATTTTAGTAAAACATTTACATATCTTGAGATGACGGAGATACTACAGCAGCAGTGGAGTGCTGTGGCATTTTTAAAAAAGTGAACCAAATATGTCAGTCGAAATTAGAGTAAATATGTGCAGGAGAACTTTTTTTCCTAAATAAAATTTAAGAGTCTCTGTCTGTCTGTGAGTCCTTCAATTTTCTTGACAACCGTTCATCTTTTGGACTTCACACCTGGCAGCTGCTCAAGACCCAATGAAGAGCAGTGTTGAGTGTGAGCTCTTGAGATCTGTGAGAAGTATTTATTAGTAGTGTATGAGGTACACACTGTGTTGTGTATTGAGAGGGCACCCCATTATCTGTTACACTGCCGAACGGCATGCTGGGTACAGCTCGCACTCCATCCCTCACTACAGCACATTTAAGAACAGACAAAGAGAGAGGGACTGGGGGGAATTTTTGAGAAACAGAATCAATAAGAAGAACCGAAACCACAATTAGAAAGAATTTACCCAACCCCAGCAAGCAGAAAAACCACAGGGCAACAATCGGCCTGCTCCGATCAGGCATGTTTGCAACAGAAACGACACTAGTTTGATGGATTTTTGCATGGCGCCATCACTTTTCATATCATATGTTCCAGAAACTGAGGTATGCATGAGATATGTACAACCTGCAGTTTATGGCTACGAGGATATGTTGGAATACGAGAGGAAGCTGCAGCAGCTGTGCTGTAATAGGACCATATAACACTCCTGTCGTTGTCTTCACACTCTGAGTGTTTGACAGTGTGTCAGTGGTAAAAGCGCATTATACATCCACCCACAGCAAAAGCTACAGCAGCATCATCCTAACAAGCCGGAGCGTCTCCCGATGGTACAAATGTGAACCTGTCTGCAGCGCTGAATGACGGGAGCCTTTTGGCCTCACTGTAGAAACCAAATGTAAGCTAATGCCGCTCTGGCCATCAGCTCACCTTCAGTGTGCGTTGAGTACTGCTCCATTGGGTGTCCTTGTGTCATACAGAGTCCCAGCAATCCACAGCCAGCAAATACTAAAGGCGACTCTACATCTGCTAATTAACCTTAATTGCAAATGAAAGCTGGAAGGCATCATTCATTACAGCAGCATATTCACTGGAGCTCAATTCAGATGTTTCAGCGTGTGACAAACAACACGGTGGGGAGACGCTCTCCTTATTTGTCAGCTTTCCACATCTAGTTCCAATTTCCTTCGCTCCTAAAATTTAGCATTAGAGGAGAGATTGGCTCCTAAGAGACTGTCTGTCTCCAGTACCCAGGGACAGGAATAAGGTCATAATATGAAAAAATGAAAGCAGCCAGAATTTGCTCTGCCACGGGAGTCAGGGATTTCAAAGTTGAGATAAAACTGGAGAAATATGATCGTGTCCATAATTGAATGGAATGAGTTCTCAGAGTTCATCGAGATGACTTCACCTCAGGCCTAATAATTTCTTTCATATCATAATTTGCTCTTCTTTTCTGTTTTACCTGCATTTGGGGTATTTTATCAACTATCTCACCTGCAAATCCTAAGAAAAAAAGTTGGTATCCATCCATCTAACTTTTGGCCTCATAACAAGTCAAGAATGTGGAGTTCTCTCCCTCGGGGAGCAGAGTTGGACAGGCTGCGTTATGATCAAAATACACTGAACACACTATCAGCTTCTTTTTCTTTCTCCTTGCTTTGTCGATGAAATGTGAGACAGATAAGGGGACAATATTAACATTGGCAAGCTGTCTGCAAGTTGACTGACAGCTTTTGATATTGATATCTTTTTAGGAGATAGCCGTGTGGGCTGCAGAAACCATCCTGATGTCTCCAGTGTCACATTTTCATTACAGTCGTTTAGTTGATGTGCTAGTTCTGAACTTAAAGTGTGTGCAGCTATAAAATCAGCTTGAATTCCTACATCACCAGAATCATAGCCTCCTGTGCCAACACCAGAGTTTGAGAGAAGCAGCCAAAAGGAGGCGTGTAGGAGGAGAGTGACATGGGTGAGGATGAGGAGAGTGACGACAGAGAAAGCTGCAGCTTTCTGAATGTTTGTCCCCGTTGAAGTGAGTGAAAACCTGAACCCATAAGTGTCCAATAGAGGATACAGTCCCTGCTTCTCCCTGTGCTCCGACCCCTTTGTTGAAATGCTAACATGCATGTCTGCAGCAGAAAAATATGCAACGACACATTCCAAATAACGCTGGCGTGCAAGGCGGTGATTGAATCGCTCTACAACAAAAGAAAGCAATAAAGATCAGCGCGAGTGATGCCAAGATGAGGATCACAACCCTTTCAGAGTCCATATCCTGCAGCTCCGAGTGCTGGAAAAGGTCAGCTCTGTTTTCACCGGAGGCGGCTCGAGCTGGATTGACTCCAAAGCAACTGGTGTGGAGGGAGCTGGTGGAAAGGCGAATCATCCTGACCTGGCAGCAACCCCCACTGTGTGGGCGCCTCTCACTATCTCTGGTCATCGTTTCTTCCATTCCTCTGTTTGCATCTCTTCAGCAGCTCTTATACGAATGCTGTTTAATATGCACATAAACGCACGGGCGCGCTCGCACAAAGGAGGCCATCTGCTGTAAGATGAATCAGTGGAGCAATAATTCCAGATTCACCTCCTCCCACTGTAGCCATCGTTGCCTGATTTCTTGGAAAATCATTCATATTAAATAGATAGAGGGAGAGAAGAAAGGAGAGGTGATGTGAATTACACCCTTGTAGTGGGCGTGGCTGATGGGCCTTTGGGTGATACTGACATTTCACAGAAAGGGATTCACACAGCTGTTATAAAGGGCTTTTAAGAAGAGGAGCATATTGTGCTGCAGCAGGATAAATGCCACCCACAAAGGCCGCTGTTTTCCTATTTCCTCTCATGCCAAGTTGAAAGGGCCTTCAAATATTCATAAACATTCCCATCAATAAAGAAAAGCTGTAGTCATCACCTCACCAACACACAAAGGGCTCTAATGGCCATGAGACTGAAAGGTTGCAGTGGGGCGGGCGTTTGGTTGTTTGGGCTGATGGCCCCTCTGCCACAATATCCAGGAGCTAATGGGTACTTCAATTATGTGGCCATTGATTGTCAAGGTCCATTCTGAGATGCACAGCATGTATCAGCTTTTGCAAAAGGCGTTCCCGTGTTTACTCACATCGCCTGGGTCTGTTGGCGGGTCCATGTAAACATCACTTATTGAGGAAATTTGATTAGGTGATTAAAGGAGAAAGTCAGGACTTGGAGCGGCACCAGTCAATCAATAGTTCCCATAAGCCAACAAAGTAAAAGGCTCTCTTGGCCATTTGATTTCAGCTGCTGACCCGACAGAGCGTGAATGAGAACGAAGCAGCAGGTGTTCTGCTTCCAAAACATTTTGTCAGCCCTGAGAGAACAAAAGGACCCTCTTACAGAAGTTGCTGAATATCTGAGCTGCAGAAAAAACTCAGCTAACCCTTTTTGGGATATCTCATTTTTAAACCACTCTCTTTTTTTCCACTTCTCCACATTGAGCATTTCAATACAGCATTAATGCAGCTACAGGCATACATTTGTAATTACCCCTCAGATAATTGAAGTCCTAAATGTTTTCATTCGGAAGCAAAAATTGAATTTTCTAGTGAACATGGTCATGGTGCAGAAAATTAGACATTAATACCAGGATATTAGAGCGGAATTGAATTTCACAGAAAAAAAGTATAAAGTTATATGCTCTCGCTCTCTGGGTTACGCCTGTCAGACCCTGATGAAAGGCTCTAAAGTTAAAGGATCCACCAAAGAGAATCTGGCTTTTTAAGAAATGAATTCAGCTGATCCTCTCTGCACATGTAGATTTTCAATGAAACGACTGAGCAAATATTAGCATTAGACTGACAGACGAGCGCTTTTCATTGCAGACGTGGGTTTGCATGTTATCTGCTGCATGTGCACATGTGCTTGTATGTGAAGGCTCCACTGGCAAAAAGGAGGATCCCGTGTGGAAGCAGCCCATGCAAAGCTACGCCTCATTTAGCCTCTGTCATGCCAAAACCTACAGCAGATCTGATCTAGAGGATACTGTTTTAGAACTCCAGGGTTACTCCAATAGCATGCAATTTATTTGACACCGCAGCTAATCTGAATGCTCCATCTTATTCCAGCGTGTTATCTGATAAAGCGCTGCATCTGTTCTTAGCTGTGGTGTGTTAACGCCCAGTGCGCGCGATAAATCGCCGCCACCCCCCTGCGAGCAGGAGATGGATTACAGTGCTTTCATGGGGAGAAAATCACCTACATTAGCAAAACGAAAGGCCACCATCATATACCACGAACCCAGCCCACCCATAAAAAAGATCTGTAATTTCCAAAGGAGCTGTGTGTGTTATAAAGGGAGAAAGCAGAAAGAAACGAGAAAATGAACAACAAAATGCTGCCTGTTGAGTTAATGGTGGACGCAGTAATGAAACGATATGGACACAGTTATATAACGACTGCTTCTGAAGAATATGCACAAAAAACCAGCAGAAAGAACTAGAAAGAAAATGTAAATAACACAATGTCATGTGATCAGGTTTATGATTTGATCAATCAAAAGATTATATGATTAAAATGTGTCTTTTAGAAATTGTCCCACTTTTATTAATCAGCAAATTCTATCCCAAATCATTTATCATATAAACAACAAAAGTGCCATTGTTCAATGGAGGCAAGCAGAGTAGGGTGGAGGTATCCACATTAAGAGATAAATATAGGGATGAGGAAAATGAATGTAAATTTAAAACAGTGTGATGAAACTGCATGCAAACTATGAGATTGATAAAGTGGCATGCTCCCTGATTAATTCAAAGGCAAACTCATTAAATACTTTAACTGGTTCTATTATATATTATATAAATAATCTGTCACACTGCAAAATCGCCTTTCTTTAAGTCATGCAGCTCCAAGTTTTTGTTGTTTATTGTTTAACATGCAACTTTAGGGAGGGATGCAAATTTAGATTTCTTTTTTCTGACCTCATTAACTGATCATTAAGTGACAAGCAGCCAACTGAGTGAAGGGGAATTAAGGCTCTGATCCTTTTTGCGTGCATTCTCATTTTATTGCTAAATATATATATACATACCAAAAGAACCAAGCAATGAATCTATAGAATACTATTTGTAGACCGGTACATGCAGCAATGCAATATTACTCCTCCTGTGATTTGGATATTGCATATTGCAACTTCAATATAATATTGATTCATTTTGCAGCTTTAGTCTTTTGGGATGAGATAAGCACAACATACTGTGTCCGATGCTCTCCGATAACCACTCTAATAAAAGACATGTGTGGTTGATTCTGATGCCCCCATGAGCTGTATGTATTTTTACAATTATTTTATTTCAATAATGCATTTCTTTTTAAACACTTTTTAAAAATCGTATTCTTATATTCTTTGAATATTTCATCCTTTATGCATGAAGATTTTGTCACATCTACTTTGTGTCACCAGAATTTCATTTCAGTGGACTGGTTGAATAAAGGATTTTTGACAGAGTGTGGAAGGGACACTTGTGTCTGTGCAGCAGCAGCAGGTTGTGATCTCGGCTGAGATGGATGTGTTTGAACATCAAAATCTTGTCTGGTGCAGCTTTAAACTTTGTGCTGAAAAGGATGGAGGTTAAGGGGTTGGATTATAGAATGAAAACAAATCTGATATTACACAGGACCCATGCAAACAGATGCGTGTGTGTCTTTGTTTACATGTATAAATGTGTGCCCGTGTTTAAGCAATATGTGCGAGAGCTCTGCTCGTGTGTTATTGTGTGTGTGTGTCTGTGCTGTTCCTGCAGGAGTGTGCATGCTGGTGTGTTGTTGTGATGTCTGAGAGGTAAAGCCTGTGTTATTGGGCAGCAGCCCTCCAGCTCTCAGCTCTGTGTGTATACAGTCTGAGCAGTGGGACAGACAGAGATTGCCACCACCTGCGGCTCAGCTGGGAGCGGCTGCAGAATGAGAGCTGAGAGAAAAAGGGGAGAGGAGAAGCGGTGTTGGAGAGGAGGCGAGTGGTGGGAGGTGAAAGAGGAGTCCATAATTACATGGCAGAGCAGAAGCTCATCTCTAGGTACTCCAAGAACCCTCTTCCTCTTTTCTACAGGCCACACACACACACACAAACACACACACGCAGACCTTCTTACCATGCCCCCCTCCCCCTCCCCTCCTTTATGTCTTCATTTGGGAGAAAACAATCCATCAGACAAAGGTCAGTGTACCCGCACCTTCACCACACCAGGTGCACATGCACACACACACAAATAAACTGACTCTTACATATATAAGCTTTCATTTAAAACCAAAACCAAAAAAACACACTGCCAGAGTCTGTGCTATATTTATATGAGTTGCCTTTACAGCTATGAAGAGATGACACTATATGTTGAAGGCACTAGCTCCCAAACTATTCAACACTAGGGATGGCAATAATTAACTGTTTAACCAATAGCAGACAATGAAAATTTTCATTGGGGTGACTGGTGCTACTGGGGGAGAGACATCTGTCTGTACGGGTTGGGGATGATGAGACAGCGCTGTCTGCTGGCCGGGCTGGAGTCGTGTCATGCTGCCAGGACCTGACCCTCAATGAGCTGATGACCCAGAGGCAGCAGTGGATACCTATATGAGGTAATCAGATGAGTTTCCAGCACACTGGAAAACACACTTCACATTGTATGGTATTGCATCCCAGAAGTGTTCAGCAAATACATCAAATAAATAAAAAAGGCGCAGTGACGAAAACACAGCGGTGAACAGGCTCATTCCAATAATGAAACTACTCTGCTGGTTTTGGGCGCCGGCCCGCCTGCAGACCTGCCCGGGAAAATTCAGAGGCGACCTCTGAAAAGCTGTCTTTGTGTGGCTGCACTCGACTGACCAATCGATGGATGCTATCCTGCTTGACAAATGAAATGAGAGTCGGCTGATCCTCAGTCATAGAGAAGAAATTGATCCTATTTGTGTGTGATTTCCCAAAGCTGTACAACTGCTATTTATCGAGACATCAACACGAGTCTATAGAGGGAAACAAAACAAAGTTGGAGGGAAGTCTCAAAAGTTTGCAAGATGCAGTTTTCCCTGTGGGTCACACACATAAAGGGATCAGCTTAAAACTATTGTGACAGCAGTAAAGCTTGATTAAATAAATGCACCTTCTCCAAACAAAAAGGGAATGATAACAATATGGCCATGCACTGTTACATAGAATACAACTGTAATCAGCACTGGAAACTGTAGTTTGTCTTCAGCAATTACGCATACTTACTAAAATGTAGTGAATATTTGTTATACCAGAAGAGGAAGCATCAGTTTGAGGTAACACAAGCACTAACTGCACGCTGCTGTTATTCTTCTGTCACGCTAATCATTCACAAGCAGCTGGAAAAGACAACTAAAAAGTGTTTTTTTCACCTGTTGATGCTGGTGTGACCTCACTCTTCTGATATGTAGTGAGAGAATAGTTGCATTTTTTGCTAGCTGAGGCAACTCAGGGGTAAGACTTGCTTTGCCTGCCAACAGCAGCCATCTTACTACGTGCATGGATATTATTTTGTGCCTCAAATGCTCCTCTGTGACACTTCTTTTGCAAATACATGTGTGTGTCAAAACATAGCTTCTTCACACTTCCTATAGGGTGCAACAAGAACCCACCAATAATATGCATGCATTGCTGAGCACTTTTAACAATCACATGCTATACGACAACAAAAAGCAAGCAGAGAGAAGAAGTGACCTTTACTTGTTGCTAAAGTAAAGCTAACCCTTAACTGTAGCTGCAGGCGGCTGTTTCAGTTCAGTGAGCCGGGCAGCCAGGACTACTTGGAGCACCGGGGGTGTTGTTTGTTGTTTAGACCCATTGTTTACACTGTTACACAGGAGCTTACAGGCTTCTCTGAGTATAATTCAGAACATTTGTAGGTATATATATATATAAGTTTATCATCTAGATATATATGTACAGGGGAAATAAATATATGATTGGTTTAATAGCATAATACAATATGCTTTTCAGCTTTTGTTATGACAACTTAATGAGGTTGGCACATTCCCACAGATTTCAGTAAAATACAGTAGTGGCTGCTGAAAAATGACAATTTTAATTTCCTACAGATATGCTTTCTAAATGTTTGATATGATTTCAAACATCATCATTAATGTTCATTTATTTCTGGTGTGTTTTAGTTGTATTGTTTGTGTCTTTTACCTGCATACACCCTAAAAAGAATATTAAAAACAAATGCTAAAAACTGCAGTGAAAAAAATCACATTTTGTTTAACAAATGATTTAAATGTCTACACATATTTTCCTGAGAGTTGTTGAATGAGTGAACTGAATGATGTTAGGCATTGCACAACAATAATTATTTTTAAATATAAGATTGGTTATGCTGACCTTCTCATGTCAAAAGGAAAATGTTTTGATTGTAATGTCATGTAGGGAATGCACTACATGAAAAGAAACAGTGTGCGCAGGGATTAATATCACAGAGCTCTCTCAAGTTGAAAAGACGGCTATTCTTTATATGTAAATTGGATAGTGGGATAAAAAAGACAAGCTCGGCTTCAAAATGCCACTTCATTGAGCTGCGGTTCGCCAGAAACCAATAAATAATTCTCAAAATGAAAGAAAGCAGTCCGAAAAGATCATGCCGTTTTTATTATGAATATCCAAAGCAATATTTTATTGTTATTAAAATCCTCTGGTTCATAGACAGTACCTCATATCCCCCTGAAGAGCTGTTTTAATATCCTCATAATTTAATATCCTCAGCAGGATTCATTTTTATCTCTCTGTCTGACACTGCTCGCTGCAACTTACATTCAGTGACAGCAAATGTAGATGTACTGCATGAAGTGACACTCCTGAATAATAATTTCATGGCAATGATATGAGGATATTTATGTTTTCTGTTTTTTTCATGCACAAGGGTGGGTAATGATTCATATTTGCAGGCGAATCTCACTTGAAATTTATGTGGGGGAGAAGCAGTTTTGCATAATAGTTTTAAGAGTTCACTGCTTGAATAATTTTCCCTAACAGAGGGAAGGTCAACAACCCATTCGGCTAAATGGTATTTTAATTCCTAATCAAGACTATTTACATCAGCGTATTTACATGGCACTAGTTTGTAGTAAAACAGTCTTTACTGAGCGTTGTGCCGGGAGCACGACTGTGCAGGCTCAGTCTGTGGTTTATAATGTTTAAGATGTTGAAGTGTGCATCTGTTTAGGGATGATTGAATGTTAGACTAAGAGTTCCTATGTAAAGCTGGGGACATTTTTTGCATTTAATTGAAGGATCAAAACGTTGTGACTGAGCAGCTGCAGAAGCTTTCAGAAGTCTTGTCTGGTCTTATTCTATCATTCACCTCGGTGCACTCACCTCCATTGTCTAAAATGATCCATGGCCCAACCTCCAGGGTGTGTGTGTGTGTGTGTGTGTGTGAGGTGCTGCTAATGTACAAGCACACACACACACACACACACAAAACCATCTCAAAAAGCATAACACATTTTCTTGCGCAATTAAGTATGTTCTAGTAAATCTTGCGGTTTCCATTCAGCTTTTCCAATGCAGTACTTTCACTTAAAAACATGAATGGAAACACAGCAAATGAGAATTTTCTCCGATGGTAACTTGACCTGCTTTGGGTCAAATACTGTTTAGGTAACTGTATGTAACCACAGTGTTGAGCACAATGAGTAGCACTCTTGTTAATGCATTTTCACAAGGAAGAGAAACCTTGGTAAACAGAATATAAAAGCGACACTTGAAGAAAACATAGCATTCTGTAGCATCGTGTGCCATTGTGGATAGAGTTCTAGCTTTTCTTTGGCTGCTACATGCAAACTTCAAAGTTATAAGAAAGGTTCTGCCAATTACCATGAAAGGCATCCTTTGAGGAATGGCTGAAGTTCTCTGTATGGTTCTAGTTAGACTGCTAATTTCTAGGTCAGTAGCAAAATGGGTACCACAGTCAATTCTTCACTTTCACTATGGATTTCTGAGCCTGTTGGGAGACAGAAAACGTCTTGACACTCTCTTTTTCCTCTGCCACAGTGCATTTTGCCGCAGGGTGCCTTATTAAGAGATGTTTGAGAAAGATGTTTTGGAGAGTATGTTTCAATTATTGACAGGCAGGGACTAGCTGAAACATATCAACGCCAGAAATGAAAACTAGGGCTGACTGTGAACAGTCCTGTGTTCAATACATGAGATCTTTTAACAAACACACACAACGTTGTGAACTAAATCAAGATATTGATTGGCTGACTAGCTGATTTTATCAGTGTCAGGTATCTGTAAAGTACAGAGAGTGAAGAAGCACTAAAGTACACTGTATATATATATTTTTTCTATTAAATTATGTTTCATTCTGGCAAGCAATGTGCTGAGGTCAGCTCAAACAAGAGACCCATGTGTCAGACAAGTCCTTTTATAAAACTGATCTTGATGAAATGAAATGCTGTGGTAAACCCTTTTTGAGATAATGGGACTTCTACAGCATATCAAGACAGGTATGACATGAAATTCATGCAGTGAAAGTGAATCTCAGGAGATCTGTTCTCTACATGCGCTTCAAGGCTGCTCAGCCTCATTCTCAAAGCCCGAGTGGTATAAATGTACAGAGAGAAGGGAATCATACAAGTGCAGAACATCATTACAGTTTTACCTATGAGTCAATATTTCATTGATTCTATTCGGGGGGTTCTCTCAAATCATGTGTTGTGTCAAATGTGCTGACCTCTTTCACAAAGGACATAGGAAGTAATGCAATTACCAAAAATCTTCATATAATGAAAATCCACCCAAGACATTTTCATTCCTACCTACAAAAAGTAAAGCACTCTCATTTATAGATGACCAATTGTTGTGAGCCAGGAGGCCCATCTTATTGTGATACATTTGTTGTTAGGTGGCCAAAATAATTATAAAGGATGAAAGGAGTAAGTTAGGTGATTTAGTATAAAAACCAATAAAGTTCGTTTTGTGGATAGGTCAAACAACTACAGGACTTTGACCAATGAAACAGTGTTCATGTCCCTTGTGAAACCAAATAAATTGTTGTTATTTTAAGCTAACATACATGAATAAGGAGCGTAATAAACAGCTTGAACAGAAAACATACTGGCTCGTTTTTTGGGTGGCGATAGTCTGAAACACTAATTCTAGAACACAACGGAAAAATTTTCACTGTCTGTTTTTTCAGTGAAGCCAAAATCTGCAATAGAAAGTCACTGGGTGTAGCTTGTATATCATTTCATTATCTCAGGATGGGATCAACAAAGGAAAATTTAATTTTACCTTCACTGTGACTTTGGGGAAGGACTTACATAATCTGTGCATATCATACCGTATACAGGGCTCAGTTTAATCTATGATGATAACAGGGCTGAAGAAAGAGAGATATCATTCACTGCCACAGTGGATATAGCCAGTGTTGTCTCCCTTCCTGGGATCATCTCAGCATTAGGAACAGCCCCTTTCCCATACGTGGAGACTCCTGGGCAGGACATCTCATTAGATCACACAACAGAACAATAAACAGTTCTCCACACTGACGGGCCAATGAGGTGCTCAGTAAAGCAGCCTGTGTGCCACTCAACTCCCATTCCAGATGCCGCCCAACACTGTCAGCCTATTAATGGGAGACAGCAGCATGTTCAGTGATTAGGCTGGGTAATGGTGAGTGACTGCCTCTGGAGGCGCGGGATGGTTTGTGGGGTGGCGTCTATGGAGGATGCTGACAAACCCTAATCCAGAGCTGCATATTTACAACTGCTCCAGACAATGTACAGTGTACATGTACTTTCCCACATGAAGATGAGAGCCATATATTCTCTCAGTTCTCTCGTGAAGGTGGTGGAAGGGATTAGAGTGAGAGATGGTGATTCATTTCCTGACTTTTGGCACAGCCACTCTGGATTCTCCAGGGGGATTGCAAAGCTTGTATTATACTGGGGATGCTCACGGAACCCAGCTGCTAATGAAATAAGAGCTCCTCTGAGCTTACACTCACTCCAGATTTCAGGAGAGAGTGTTTGCAGGCAGACATACGGAGTAGGATACCTTTACCTCACATAACTCTGTTTGAGAGCTTGAGGGTGTCCTCTAAAAGCGGTTCTGACTTATTTTTCCTGGTGATAATTACATGATTCTTTTGAAGAACTGAGTAAAACTGGAACTGATGGCTTGGTTTATTGGTAACAGACATGAAAGTTTTAGCATATGTTCCATCAGAAAGTTAATTATCACTTTAATTTCCTCATTCCATCAGATCTCTGCTACTTGTCTGTCAGCTAATGATCCTCCTGGCTAAAGGCTATTCAGACTACCTTACCTGCTACGTCTCTTTGATAAATGTGGGACAAAATCTGGGCCTTGAGTGTCTGGGAAGGTAGTGGAAGGCAGACAAAAAGAGGATTTATGCACACAGTGCAACCATAGTACGTGAATGACATACGTATAAAAATCTAAAATACCTGCTTTGTAGTTCTAGCCCTCCCCCAATCAAGCAAGTTGCAATTTACATCAATGTCTATCCAGACTCATATTGACAGTGGACAATGCTGACATCTTTAACCTGCTGCACAGAAAATAACATAAAATCACCAGTTTCAAGCTGGACACCCACAATTTTTTTTTTGTCTTACTAGACATTTATGTGAAATTTTGTCATAATCAACGCATGAATACTGGAATTAGCTCCAAAAACATGTTTGGTGAGGTGACCATTTGACCACCAAATTTAAAACTGTTCATACTTGAGTCCAATTAGACTTTTGTAAATTTAAAGAAATTCCTTCCTGAGATATATATGAGAATAGGACAGCAACCTAAAATCACATTGTCCCCAGCGTGGAGACAAAAAGCCAACAAAGACAAAATTTCAACTTGAAATGCAACTCATGAAAATGGCTATAGGACATATCCATATATAAATAATGTGACCATTAAATGATTTTCATGTCTTCCTCACCAAGGGAGTGGAATGCTTCTCTGTGTGAAATTGATTTGCTCTGTTCTTGATTATAGTAATGTAATTTATGACCCAGCCTCAAAAAGCTGTGTTGGAGAAGCTTAAAGAAATTGGAGCACAAGCTCTCAAACAGTGCTGTTAAGCATTGAAGTCAACCTCCTTTCCAGCCCTGCAGGTTCTGGCAGGAGAAATGCCACTACATGTCAAAGGAAGCAACTAATGACCAATTACTGGGCTATCATCAAAGGGCATGGAGAACAACGTCACGCTAAAGTGGTTGGGGACAAGAAAGGAAGCTTTGGGTGGGTTGGAGGAGGACTGGACACTGTTGAGTCCAACACTGGTTATCCCACAGAGTGAACCATGGGTACATACAACACCACTGACTAATGTGTATTTTTTTTAGAATTTAAGAGGGCTGCGAAAGGAAACACTGACTTGATAACAGCACTCTGCTTAGAGAGCACTGTTCCTAGTATCTACAAATTCATACTGATGACTTGAAGAATCCAGAACAATAGATTAAAGCGGCTGCTTTCTCAGTTCCAGGGCAAAACTCAGGTTTAAGTGAACATCAAGTCATTTTGGAAAATACTCAGTAGACGTGCTGGCAGTGCTTATGGCTCTGCAATGGGAAATAAACCCCAAAATGTTTTAATCTGCTCTGACTCTGTTTCAGTCCTAAAGAGCTTGAGATCCTTAAACTCCTTCTGTCAGGAGATTTATTCAAAGTGTTGCAGGTGCATGCGCGACATGGTAAATGTATTCTGTTTCTGTGGGTTCCTGCTCATGTTGGCCTGAAAGGTACAAAGAAGTGGATAGTGTTGCTAAACCCACTCTGCAGAAACACAATAGATCTTGAAATTGGATTAGGTAAATCATAGCTCAACGGTATATTCAATAGGAGAGTGAAAGGAGCAGTGGAACACTGAGACAAAAGGAAGGTTTGCATTCAAACAACAAAGTCACCTCAGCATTTTATAGTCACATCCAGGAAAAAGGAAGTAGTGTTTAAGAGAATAAGACTTCATCACAGTTACTTAACAGCACACTAAAGATTATTGGTCGGCATCTAAATGGTCTATGCGATCAAGGCAGTAATGCCTGTCATCAGAATCATCATCAACAACAACAACAACAATCAGAATGTGTTAGTTGCCACCCATATTGAACTTCAAGGAATATTGAGAAGTCGGAACAAAGATCAGTAACTTTTACATCAAGACACTCAGGATTTAACCAATAAACAATAACCAACTTTAATCAGTTACTTATATATGGAAGTGAACTAACGTAATAAATGCACCTCTTTAACTCAAACATGCACTCCTAAACTAAACAAATTTCCTGCCACCGGTGGGCGATAATGAAGGAAATCTCCTCCTACCTACATGGTTGTATGAGTTGGAGGACTTGGATTGGAAATCACCTGTCAGTTGGCCCACATCATTTTCAAAAGTGAGATTTTGTGAAATAGAAGATTCATGTTCTCCTATTCTCCGAATCAGTTTTATTGAATGCTTACCCTGAGCCACACAGCATATGACTTATGCAGCTGTATCCAGCACGTATTGGTACTTGTCTTGCCCTCATTGCGTATCAAATGGTTTTCAAAGAAAGCATCCCCCAGTGAAATGGGACTCTTGTCTGCAGGCAGTGGAAACAGTCCTCTCCATTGCGTCTGTCTCTCTGCGATTTGCTTATAAGCGAACTGTCATGGCATGGCAGACCATGCAATAATATCTTATCAGACTGTGCATAGGAAATACATCCTGATGGCTCAGTGAGCCTCCATTAGTTTTGATTACCATCTCTATTATCATGTCTATGCCCACTTGTCTAAAGTCATATCTTTGCCCTGTTATGATTGGCCATTTCCATTATGCAATCCATGTTTATCCTACATACTGTATAGTATATAGTCCAACTAATGTATAGAGCCCATTCATTACATGAACCATAGGAGCAAAATAAATCCCCCACAATGTTGTTGACCAGGACAGTCTCAACAAAGTGAGCATAGTCTGATCTTTGCATTGATCCAAACTGTGATGGCAAAACAGATGAAAACATTGTGAAATTCTGTCTCCAATCCTGTGCCAGTTGAAATTACTTTGATTTTAGTACATTTAATATGTAACTCGAGAAATTCTAGGAAGACATTCACATTGGGAAGCAAACGAGGTCTAGACATTTTCAGGTTGGTTATAATAGAAAGTAGCCAAAACACACCAGACACTTCACTAAGCTTCTCTCATTTTATAAGATTTTATAAGACTTATACCACAGACTGAACCATAATCAGTATTTTTGCACTCGGTTTGAATGTTATCACATGATAGAATGGACATTATCAGCCAACTAAATGGGCTGCTATAATGTTTTTTATGTTTGGCCAAAACCTCCAATTTCTGTAGTAATTAATAACAAAAGCAAAGGAGAAAATGACAGCGTATAAAGAGTGACACTGTCCACACACGGAGGACAGTCCACCATTTGACCACCCACTGCCTTCTGATTCAAGCCACAATATAATCAAATTATAATATAATGAGATGACCAATTACTTTAAGTCTGTAAAATTGTGAATTGCGTATTTTACTTGATTCTCAGGATCACAGGATCTAGATTATGTCCATTATTGCACGTGGGTCCAATGGGATAGCTGCTGAGAGTCATTTTCAAAAAAATGGCTGCCACAGCAACTAGGGTCTGAGTTTGTGATGGCCTGATATCCATTCTTCCCCCCCAATATATCTATTAACACATCTGCCAAGTTTGGTGCTTTTATCACAAAATGAACAATTGTTATGATATATGGATGTTCTGCCCCACTACACATTGCTTTGCCTCTGAAGCATAATGAAACTGCAACTGGCCATTTAATTATGTGACAGCAAACTTCTGCACCTATAGCAGGTGAAGTGAGCAACTTCTAACCTACATGTATAAGGCTGATAACAACCAATATTGGCCTTTTAATGGGCTGATAACCTTTGAAACAGGCGTTCTTTTGCAGTGGGCTGAGCACTTGCATACAAATGGACAGACTTGGCCCGGATAACTGGGATAAAGATTGAACTGAGGATATACTGTATTACTACAGCGTTGTATTTATTTCCAGCCTTCCCTGTACTATCTATGTAAACCTAGAGGCTCAGGCTTTTTTTTTCCATAAGAAAAAGAAATTTCAGATAATGTCAGAGGACATTTTTCTAAACTGTGCCCCAGGTTTTCAATACACCACCACAGGTTGTATTTGCTCTGACGCTGTGCTGTCCTGCCCTCCGAGCCTTCCCCTCCTCCGAGGTCTTGCCTTCTGTTCACTGGTACTGTTTGTTTCCCACTCCAGGCTCAACTATGGGCTGCCAACTGCTCGTCCTCCCTCCCCTCCGTCTCCTACAGTAGCTTCCTGTGTTGGACGAAGGCCCGGTGTTTCCAAGCCTAAATAATGTGCATTTCTCTCTTGCATCCCTGCTTCTGAAAGAGAAGCAGACTCCTCACCTGGAGACAGAAGAGTCCTTTCAGTCTGTTCCATCCAGCAAACGCCAACCCTGTCTGCTGTTTTATTTACCAGCCCCCTGAATTATTCAGGACAATTTAGCCGTGCTTCAGTCAGTTGGAGAAAATGACAAGCTATATTATAAGGCAGGATGCCCTCAAAAATCTGATGAATAATACACTGTAAGAGGAATTAATCTCTTTAAATAAACATTTGTGTGATTCATTTGGAGCATGCACTGTGGGCCAGAAAAACAAACGTGTCTCACAGTGGCTGTCTTCTTTCTCTATGGCTATCACATCTTCAGGAGGGAGCACAGCCTGAGGAGCTGCATTGTTTGGTCAGTGAGAAAGCTAATATCCGAGAGTGGGACAGTGGGCTCAGACATAAGCTGAAAAATGTGACTTCTTACTTTTTATCACCTAAATGAGTGTGTGTGTGGCTTCTGTGCTAATTAATATGGCGGTAATAAGGTGTGCACTCTCAGAGAGGGAGCTCATTGTCTTGGATTCATGAGCTTTATTTTGCAATTTTCAATTCCGACTTAGTTAGAAATGCACACGTTGGGATTAGATGCATAATTCAGCCTCCTCCGTTTTATTATTTCAGGTAAAAGATGAATTCTTTATTACATGCCTTCCAGCTTTGAAACACAAGTCTCCTCCCCAAATAGCTCAAATGTACTGCATGGTCCCATTTCCTTAAAACCTGTCTCCCAGGGAAGCTGTTAAAGAGGCAGCACTCTCCATCTGTCACTCAGTGAGCGCAGAGCTGGAAAATTCCTCGGTGGTGATTGTGCCTTGATAAATATGTCATCAGCTGTCCATCCCTTCCTTGCCTGCCATCCAATTTATTTTTTGCTTGTAATTGATTACTTGCTCTTCCACACCATGTGAGTTTAATATTACAGTTTGGGATTTTGCAGTGCACTCTGTGAAACCCCTATTCACTTTGCATTAACTCACAGCTGTGACTCATAAACAAACTCTTGGAAGCGTTCGTAGTGGAAGCGCCACTGACCTCATTTCCTCACTTCGCCAGTCAAGTTTTACACTTCTGCCACCGCCATCAACGCCACTAATTCCAAACCCAGCACCGCCATCTTATCGGTGAGTCCTTAACACCGGCACCTATTTCTCTAACAAGCCTGAGCAACTGAAGGTTCAATGGCATTCCATGTCAGTACAGGGCAAACACACCGGCTGCTATAAATAGACCCCTTGTCAACCTCTGAGCTTTCTGGGTCGCTGACTGCTTCTATCGATCTTCAGAAATTACAGGGAATAAAAACACCTTTGCCAAGACAGTGTCTGTGTCTGTGCTTAGCGATGACCTTAAACTAATGCCACATGGATGGAGCCAGACAAAATGGGACAACAGTGTCATCCCTCCTGATTTAAAGCCTCTCTTTCGGATTGATTTATTCTGCACTAAAAGCATATTCTCCCTCGGCTGCCCACTAGCACTTGCTTCTTGCAGCTTGGGGACATCTCCTCTGGAGTGGCTTCTCAAGGGTGAGCTGATAGCCAGCCAAAGGCTGGGCAGGACAAAATTTAAAACATCCAATCAAAGGGTAAGGGCTAAGTTACCAACAACCTGACCTTGGCCATATCATTCGGATTCATCATTTTCAGCATGCGTAGGTGTAAAGCGCTGAGATGGTGAAAACACTCAGGGGTTCTTTGTGTCTGGGTGTAATAGGATTGTCTGCACTGCGTACTGTATATCAAAGTAATCTGAGACCAGAAAGAAATGTGATTGATGCAATCTTCTTAGGTCCCTCTTCACGTTGAGAGAAAACCTCTTTCTGCTATCAAGCCCTGAGATGAGCTTTTCCCCATGTTTCTTTCAT
>CAFUXE010000282.1:1684459-1699890 GCA_903364295.1 Serranus cabrilla | reverse complement strand
ATAAGCAGACATACAGATGAGGTCTGTGGTAGAGGTAATGGTGCTGAGTGAAGGTGAATGACAGTGAAGTGGAAATGAACAGGGATTTCAGTCTTTAGAAAACCACAGCAGATGTTTTATAAGCAAAGGATAATGCCTGACAAGGTGTCCATTATCTGCAGAAGCAACCATCCTGCGCTGCACGTATGGTTCTGGCCTCCTCCTCGTCCTTTAATTCCTGATTATGAGACCTCAAAAGGCCTTATCCCACTTATACCAGGGTCACTTGCCAAAGAAGAAAAAAAACCTAAATATGTTCATTCAATTTCATTTTCCATTTATATTTTCATGTGTTTGAAATGAAAATCTTAAGTTTTTAACAAGCCACAACTCTGTTTCCCTGGTAACATAAAAGGGTTTTACTAAAGAAGCTCAGCATGAGTTCAAGTCCTATCTTCATGCTTTATTCATACTCTCTCACACATCCTGCCTTCAAAACCAGCTGATTGTGGGCATTCACACTTCTTTAAGTTATACCAACCAGATCGGCCTTCAGCCAGTCACTTTACATAGTCAAACTTTCCATTTGTTTTTTTCTCTGTTGCTGTTAGCTGTCAATTTTGTCAACATTTTTGTGGCCGTCCACAAGAGTTTTGCTAACGCTAACGCTTTGTGTGCAATGAAAATGGTGTTCACTCCAGTAAATAGGACAAGCCTCAAAACTTGAAAATGGAAGAAATATCTAGTCTGCTCAGCTTACACAACTCTTTGGCTCATCAGTTAGCTAAAATATTAACATTATGCTAGCAGGATTCATTGACATTATGATCAACAATAAAACTAGCGATTGAGCAATTTCATTGTCCTCAAATCCTTATCATAAGTTTGTATCCATCAAATGATACCCCAAATGTACAGAGTATCAGCAAGTTTAAAGAGTAAGTGAACTCCATACAGATGCCATCTTCCTGTGTTCAGAGGACGAGGCACTGAAGGACGGACTGATGCTTTGTCGCCAGGACATTTATTCACAGTTTCAATTGAAGTAGTAGGTGTTCTCTACCAATAATTAATAACAGACACTACAGCCAATTAGAATTTAGTTTAAACCCAGGTCATTAAGTAAAATACAAAATTATTCTATTCTATTATAATATGTGAACTCGATGGCAGTATTCTTGTTGTTGCTTTAGGGTTTTAATGGTAGCAAATGTATGAGCAGTACATAGGGGGTATTATAAAATTGGATTGCTTTTATATGTTCATGATTAGTGTGAAAGGCAACCCGCAGTTCTCTTATATCCTTCCAATACTCATTCTAACTATTCATCTGGCCAAAGCTGCAGAATGCCTCTTTAGTTTCAGCCCATCATTGAGCCATTCTGGACCTTTTAGATGTGGCTGTTTCAGAGGCTGGTAATTGTATCTGGATGTATGGCTTATAGATGGTGCTTTAGTCCCACAGTCTGATTTTCAAAAGTAATCTAAGGGGTTTTCGACTTTCTTTGAGTCTGTGAAGTAATATGCGATAACCCTTTTATTCACTTACCATTCCATGAGTGGAAAGGCTTTTTTTCTCCTTTTAACCGATGACTTGAAAAACCACAGAAGGGTGTTAAATATTTTAGTACATATCTCTCTGAGTTTAAAGAAAAGTTTGAAGCAATGACTGCTGATTAACCTTCATTTTCATAATAAGTGCAAGCCAAGCACATACTGTATCGTAACTGCAGCACGGAATGCAAATGAACTCCAATGAGAGCTCCTTAGTTCATCGGAGCCACACAGGGTAATGCCAAGATCCAATTCATAACTTAGGAATTAGTGGTGAAACAACACTCCCCTCTTTTTGCCTGGAAGCTGAGGCAGAAAGCTGACATGAACACATCCTTTCAAGTTCCTCATGTAAGCAGGCTGGGGTTGCAGCAACAAAGCATGCCGTTCTATGAATTTGAATATAAATCCACCCCACAGGAGAGGCTCACATCACGCTGGGAGAAGAACTAATACGAGATATGTTGTCTGCGCTTTTTACAGGCTGTCTCTCCTTATAGACATTTAATATGTATGCAGAAGCTTGTGCAAGTGCACAAGTCCTACACTTAATGAAGATTTTTTCCAAGTTTTTCAGAAGGGAGCAGAAAGGAAGCTTTTATATAGTCTGCCCTGTGTTCTAATCTTTGAACTGTGTGAGTAGGGTAAAAGCGTACAGCAGTTTTATTGTTATTTCATCATGTTCAACATCATGTTCTCTCCTCAGAGAATGAGCACACAGTTGCCCAGGAGACATCTACAGCACAATACATGCAATGCATGTGTTTTGTTCAGGATCAATCTTAAGGCAAGCAATTTTAACTGTACAATCAGATTTGTAGAGATCTTCTCTCCGGGTACTCCGGCTTCCTCCCACAGTCCAAAAACATGCAGTTTAGGTTTAATTGGTGACTCTAAATTCCCGTAGGTGTTAGTGAGCGTGTGAAATGTTGTCTGTCTATGTGTGTCAGCCCTGTGATAGACTGGCGTCCTGTCCAGGGTGTACCCCGCCTCTCGCCCTGAGATCGGCTTTAGTGACCTGGGTTTGGATTAGCGGTTAAGACAATGAATTAATGAATTTAGGCCCCATGATATAGCTACAATGGATACAATTCTACGAGTTGATGTTATTCCTTTTTGGAAATCTCTTCCTGGTATAAAGTTCACACCTCTGACTAAACTAAATTTTCACCATCAGCCTTGTTGTCACACTTGCGGATCGTGATGCCTTGAGCTAAATGATACAACAGACACTTGTCACACAGAAAGTGCAAAAGCCAAACTGAGAAAAATATCTTACAATTTCCTCTGCAGTAAATGGATTCTTATTTTCCCCATTTCTTTAGTAATTTGTTAATGTCTCATCTTCAGGCGAGAATTGGCATATTGCATGTCAGTTTTGCTCAGTGGAGCTTTGGCGACCCATGATTCACTGCTGAGTCATGCAACATGAGCTGTGAGGGTTATTCAACTGTTCCTGGATGCAATCTAGCACCGAGATGTGTTATATTTTCTCCTCATTAGTATACGCTGCTAAGGGAACTGAAAAGAAGTATCTGAAACATCAGGAGGTCGAGTCCAAGAGGTTATGGAGTGTGGGCTGAAAAGGAGTTGTTTACTTTTTCGTAGTTAGGCTTAGAGAAAAAAATATCTCCAATTTACCAGAGGCACTATAATGATCCAGGTGCAGAGCGTGTCTGTCCTTTTCCCAGTGGCTAAATATTGACTGTGCTTGATAGCAGCAGATGGGCTGAACGGTGAATGCAGGCTGTGCTGGAAGGAATGAGTGAGAGTACGAGCGACATCTGGTCCTTCCTGCGCCCAGTGGACCTGGTTGCTACATCAAGCTGCCTCATTAGGACTAGCTGGGGCTTTAGGAGCATTCTGCCACTCAAGCCACTGCTCTAGTGCTCCCCATCAAATCCCTCATTTGCCACTGTGCCAAGACTGAAGGACCATATAATGTGTTGTGTCGGCAAGTTTTGCACATCCTGCTGCTTTCTCTGCATTCTACTAGGGTCACCTATTCACACTGTGGGTGATTTCATTTTGCCAGGGGAAAATTATGATGTGGTTGCTGTCCAAAATGTCTACTTTCAACCTCAGCTCACAGCTGGCTTTCAGTAAAGCTTCCGAACCGGTGGGATGTGACTTGTGCAACCCCAGTTTCAACTGACATTGAAAGTAAAAATGTCCCTGCGTCCACACTTAACAATAGAAATTCAGAGCATATTGATTGCCTGCACATGGCTCTCAACATGGTGAGGGCTGAGCCGACGGTTAGCAGCTAACGCCAGCCGACCAGGCCGACCTGTCCTAAAAACTGTTACAGCTGGGACAGAGCTGGCAGGGTAACCTGAGGGGGAACATATGAAAGCACTGCAGAGCGGCGGCGAGTGAGACACATGCAGAGACTACATGCACTTAAGTAAATGAAGGGTCGGACGGGCTACTACAACAATTTGCTATTGCTTGTTGTCAACAAAGAACAGAGAAGTTTGGTTAAAGAAACACACAGACGGACATGATTTCATCCTCTGGTCAGAACACCATAACTGCAATATACTTGATATAGTTGGTTGGTTCTTCATACCTGTAATATTCTTAATCCTGGCAGTTAATTTAACCGAAAACCCAGTAGCAAGAGTTTTTTAATTCCCTCAGGCTTTGGTGGCCACAGTTTTTTCTCTTGAAAGACATTTTCGGCATGGAGGTCAAGTGTTAGTGAGGTTGTGTATTTGTAAATGCATGAATGTGTGGATGCACGGACGCATGTGGTTGCAGCTATCGCGAAATCTTTCTTGTTCTATGAAAGATAGTCAAATCTCTAACATGATTGCAAACAGGGCACAACTGCTGCTTAAATAACCATTGATATTTGTTAGCTTTTTGGGCAGGCTCAAGTTCTGACTGACTCACTACAGTGAAATATCAGCAAACAGTTTCCAATGTTATGGCCAAATCAAACAATCAAAAGTGTCTAAAACTAAGCATTTGATTTATGTAGCCTATGGTTCAAAATCTGAAACTCTTGCTGTAATTCATTACAGACCACTGGCTGTGAAGTATGACCAGAGTGCTGATTTCTACTAAGTTTCAGTTCTTCAAGTAATCACAATCAAGTGTATTGCATGTCAGCAATATATTTCAAACACAACAGTCACAAATTCCATTATAACTTTTCAGAAAAAGCTACTCATAATGGGCTCCATTAATCATAAAAAAGATCCCGGTCAAAGTGTTTAGTGGTGAATTACTGTGATTGTAAGGCACGGCTCCACTGATTTCCACTCCGAGTAAAGAGTCATCTATTTCTCTGATGACTGTGAAGAGTGCTCATCTCAGTGCAGCCTGTGGCCCTCTCCTCTGCTGGGCTCCGGTTCAGCAGCTCAACTCGCCTCTCCTCAGGGCCGCAATCATCTGCGGCACCATCTACTTATCACAGAGGGCTGTTTGGATTACCACACCACGTTAAATGGCAAGCTGCCATATGATGAATATCATAATCCACAACACAAGTGGAGCTACACATTCTGTGTCCCTTCACAGAGCACTGCCTCGCTGATTTCACCCCAGAAAGCCCTTCCCTCCCTGTGGGCGCCTCAATCACAGCATGCAGGACAAATTGCCCTGAGAAATATGGGAAAAAAAGGGAAGGGGAAAAACGCAGGATGCATATTGTGCTTTAATATCGAGGCTCTCTCCTATCTAGCATAGGCTATCTGCGCTGCAGCACTAAAAGCACTGCTGAATTGTACTATATTCTGTTGAGTTACAATGTTCCTGAAATCAATCATCAATAACCAATAAAATTCACTGGGGATGTGCTTTATTTTGGGTTTTCTGAGCAATAAATAGAACCATCAAGCTCTGACAGAGCGGGCAAGTCATTTGCAGTAAGCTTCGAACTGGCCGGAGCAATGGGAAGCAGAGACGGTTATATCGCATTTTCTCATTTCAGTCCACAGCTTCAATCAGGAGGCTGAAGTCCTGGCACATTGAAAGAGTTACTTTAGGCTATAGAGGGGGAGGACACACTCAATGCAACACCTGTGCAATATAAATCAATGCAGTACAATAGCCTGCAATAAATCCCTTTGTGAAGCTTAAAGTTTTTACTAACACTGTCTCAGAGAGCGGTTAATTCAGCTCTGTGGTCATTTATGGTTTCAGTTTATAACAGAACCAAAGCACTTTACAATGTAGTGCAACACAAACTAAGGCATAAACGCTTACAGTATGATCACATTTATTGCAGTTCTTTTATTATCCATGATATGATTTACTGTATATGCATTATTTTTATTGTGTCCACGCCCTGTATGATCAATTCTTTTAACAAGAAAGATTTTTCCCAGATTGCATTTATTCTTGATGTATCACCAAATCTTGGAGTAGGCCGTGGTGCATGGATGGGTTGAACAAACAGACTGCTTTTCTAAATCTTGGTAGTTTTGGTGCCTTAACCTTAGAAGTTAACCAAGTGTTTAAAACTGGGACTGTAATCTGCCAGAAAGGTAAATTACAATGCACTTTTGTTGTATGGAAACCATGTTTTACAAGATAGAGTTGCCTCAAAAGTCTTCTCACCTGTTGTACTCTGTCCAAAAACCTCAATTCTTTTACGAAACTAGTTTACAGCATCACTACCTTCCATGTTCTGGTCTTCATGGACCTTCTGTGGCTTAACAATACTCAAGGACAGCTGTGTTTTCCAAAATACAGTCACAGAACAACTGAATGAATGAATATTTCATTTATCTGAAACATCTCTCGAATCTCGGTCCCCTCTCCATCCTACTTGCACCTAGTTAGCACTTTTCCCCTCATATCACCTTTGCACATGGTCATTTTCACCATCGGACTCTGGACTATTAAAATGTGTTATTGCTGCACATTTAGAAATGTAAACTCACTCTCTGCTGGTGATCCCATTTCATGTCCCTCTGGATATGAGCTAAATAGCTGATATGAATAATGTAGATAGAAATTATGTGAAAAAAAGTAAAAAAAAACATGCTTTTAAACATGACAGGATAAACTCCCATAAAAACGTCATTCTGGCGATGATCATGTGTCAGAATACAGAGTATGATATCACTGTAATGGTTTTTATATTTATATTTCCATTCATGATGTTAAACACCTAACTCCCACAGTGGCTCTCTGATTTAGCATTTTTTGTTTAGCTCTGCATGAAGTTCAACAAGCTCTGATTTGAAAGCACACTCATCAGATAATATTCACTGAATAAAAACGTAACAGAATTGTGTGTTTTTCTCTGTATTCATAATGATCACATTGAGGTAGTGCAACATCAGGTTGCTGTGCTGACACTTTAAATATATATGCTCATATGGAAGTAATCACAGGTGGTGATGCAACTTAAGGCTCATTACATCCAATCAGGAGAAGGGCCAAGCATCATTAGCAAATGATGCAGCAACATGAAGGTACTCTGCTTTAATTCGTAGCATTTTAAGGGTTTTAGAGAAAAATAAATGTTTTAAGGGTCTGTGGTTTCAAGCCTTACTTTCTTGCTGGATGGCAAAAGTTATTTTTGGCTTTCACACAGACTGTTTGAGTAGAGAAACAAGCAGTTCTGCAGCCTTTAGCCACAGCTTCAAAGTCTTTCTATATCAAAAGATAAATTATCATTATATTTTTGTGTGTTGTTATTGAATATACACTATTTACAAATCACATTTGCAACTGTGACACATTCTGATTTTGATGCTGATTTGACTCATGCAAGAAGAAATATGCAAACTGCAAGCTGCAATGACAAAATCGTGTGAGATAAAAAAAATAATAATACACAGTGCATCAACATAGGACCAAAAAAAACATTACATGCTTGTCAACAAAGTGACATGGCCAGTGGCATTCCATTTAATTCAACACTGTCCCATGAGCTGCAGGCAGCAGTCTGAGCCGAGCTGCTGCCTCGATGCACCATCTTCTGGGGTGCTAAGATGCGTCTGGGCACTATATTAACAGGGAGAGGGCTCCTGCCTGATGGAATATTGATAAAATGTTTTTTGTTTGCTGCACATTGCTCTGAGAGTTGACGGCTCACTGCACTAAATCATAAAGCCCACTTGGGCGTACTGCGGAGTCAATAACCAGTTCTTTTTCTATTCTGGGAATGCACTCAGTTTCTGGGAGGTCGTCCACTGAAGCAACACTGGTGTTGAAAGACTCACGGTAACTCTCAGAGCACTTCTACTCTGCGCCGCACTGTGTACTCTGTTTTTAAAAGTTAACAGTCAGGTGAGACAAGACTATCAAAAAAGGCCTGTTGAACAGTTTGTTATACAATGAACAACACAGTGAGCAGAGAGCACAGTGTGTTGAGTGCTTAATGTACAGTATATAGTCCTGCACCTTCCACATATCTCTGCACCTTCATACTATCCGGACAATCCCTGTAAACTTCCTGTACTTGCTAAATGAAGTGGTCCTGGCTCTGACATTCACAGTATGCTCAGGCCTCAAAGACAGATACGCATATCAGGAAAAAGCCGTAGATATTTTACCACAAAACTCCACCACTTGACAGTTATTGTAAATGCCTGTGGTTCTCCATGAGAGGTAGTGACATGTATCTTCGGTGTGAATGAAATGTTTTTCTCTGCATGGTGACAGGTGGGTAGAGCATGCAGGAGCTCTGGCAGGTTGTGCACCAGCAGCAGCAGCAGCAGCAGCAGCACTGAGGCTGAGAGCAGGAGACGCTCTACCAGGGGAAGCGATGATGCCAAGAGCTGTTGTATCATTACAAAGCCTCTCTCTCCACTATAAATTATACATTACGCCTTGAAATCTTAACTCTGGTGTTTCCAAATGTTTTAGATGTCACCTGAGTGAGTTGCCCGACTCATTTTAGTTCATTATAGGACATTTTTGTATGATGTTGTAATTTGCTAACATGAAACTGATGAGGAACCCTGGGGAATCCCTGCATTATTAATGATGGTGTACACTTGGGTAATTTATATAGGCACGTGTTAGATACGTGGTCGGACTGCATGTTGTAGTGATAAAAACCAAGTGCATATACTGTATGTATTAGAGGTGTACAGAGACGTCATTATCTGTGTCTGCTCAACCAGCACCATTATCTCTCTGGATCTGAATTTAAATGGCAGTCCAGAAATAGACATATTTGTATGGAAAGTCGCTTTAAATCTGGCATATATAATATTTCTCATGTAACATTAATTGGCGATAATATTGGAGTGCCTTGATTTTGTAACTTGATTTTGACTAAATTTCATAACAGTCTGAACCCCAGCATAACTTTAACTGGGGGACACTGAAACAGAAAAAAAATGTTTTGAACATTGAAAGATACCGTTTTGCATTGGATATAGAAACAGTTTGCACTAAATATATAGAAAAATATCCTTCAGTTGAAGGGAATGATTTTAAATTCCAATGCTGCTGTGTCTGCATTATTTTGGTCTTGCCTCCTCCTTGATGCAGGTCCCGCTGGTGCAGGCGGGTCAAAAAATGACAAAGGAGTGGCTAGAGCGCCTTATTAATAACTGCATAAATCCAGCCTCTCTTCACCTCTCTGTTACTCTATCTCTCCCAAACAGACACACACATAGCATGTGTGGCACCCAGTGGTACCTTGGAGAGCACTGGAGTCCTGCACCACTGACTGAAGTAAATAAAAATAACTAGTTAGTATAATTCAAGTCCCATGTTGCAATATAATGGAATTTTTTATCTCGACTCCATCCACAATGGTATCAATCGAAGTGTAATGACTGACATATTGACACACACTGTCAATCACGGTTTCCCCTTTGTTTCCATCTCATTATTTTTGCTTTCCTGGATAATGTATTCAGAGACAGTTGCATTCCTCATACGTATGATGCATATATGTTATGAATAACTGTTATAACTAATCCAAAACAACAGGAAAACCTTGGTGCAGAGATAATTCTGGTGTATATTTAGTCTCTTTGCATCAGGGGGGACTCATGAGGAGACCATCTTCCTGCCAACAATATAACAGAGGTCCCTGATCGATGTGACGTCTTTCCCAGTGCGCCCTGATTGCCGGACTGGATGTCGAGACAGTATATCTCGAGGGGCCGAGCATGGGAAGGCCGTGATGTGTTTATTTATGGAGTACAATGAGCTTAATTGGTAAATTGGTCTAATGATTGATTCACTATCGGGTTTGGTGTCGTCTGTCTTGACTCCGCAGTGAGGGATGTCTTGAAATAGCAGGCATGACAGCAAAGAGAAAGAAGAGCCAATACTTTTCCCTGAGTGCATGATCCTCCTATTAACAGCTCAGAGTCTCCCTGAGAGTTCAGCCCACTGTAAGCAATTAGACACATCAAGGTTATGGCTCAGTCTGGCTGTCACC
Source organism: Serranus cabrilla (assembly GCA_903364295.1). NCBI lineage: Eukaryota > Metazoa > Chordata > Actinopteri > Perciformes > Serranidae > Serranus > Serranus cabrilla. Next base: position 1,689,989 of record CAFUXE010000282.1, on the reverse strand, counting down.
AGGCTGAATTAAAGCTGCTTATGAAGAAGGGGTTTGGAGTTTAACACCCACTGAATAGGGTCTTACATTTTTATTTGATTTCTGTTTTTGATCCTTTACCTCATACAATAACTGATCTAAGGTCGTTCAAACATGCTGTGTGTAATAATGGGATGTAGCAGCTGCAATCTGCATTCCAAAATGTATAAAGTGAACAGCCTCAGGGCCTGATGATCTTAACCTAAGTGCAAATGGATCAGATCTATCAAAGCATAGCATAACAGTGCCTTGTTCAGATTTTCATGTCTGTGTAATTAAGCATGTCCCTTTGTCCCGTTAAACTTTCCTCTGCAGCCTGAGTCGGGTTAAATGCCCAAATTTAATAAGTGCTTATGTCTGTTGGTCATAGCAATCTAATTTTTTTCACAGACGTGTTGTTTCAACAAATGGGGTTATTCCTCTCCATGGCAGAGAGCAGCCTATTACAAGATTTGATAGGCACAAATAAATCATGACTTTATGCATAACAGTATTCCGCCTCACGCAGAGGACTTAGCTCAGGGGCCTATCTGCTTCCTGGCTTCAGGTTTGAAATTCAATTACCCGCTGCCCTGGGTAGCTGCTTGCTGGAAGCAAATCATGGATCTGAGGTAAGGTTTAATGGATTTGAAATATAATTTAGCTCTGGCTTGGCTCCTTAGAGACAGGTCACCATTACCTATAACCACATTAGAGGTAATCAAAGATTGCCTGAATTTGTTACCTTGGCTTCCAGCAAGCACCTTGAGTGTTCCATTTTTTTCCATCTCAGATGCATTTAAAGGGCAAGTTATGGACAGGCATAAATCATAGATTTAATGCAGATTTATTGTGAAAGACATGTAGCTGCTAAAGTGTCTTTGCTTTGTTGAAATTTACAGTCAGAGATCTTTCACTGAGACTGTGTCAAGAACTGTATTCATTCAACAGAGTCCTGCAGGACCGCAAACGATCTGGATCGAGGCTGTAGCTGGCACTGTTTTAAAGCTTTTGGTATCATTGGAAGTAAAAGACCTGAGGAATCCATTGGCACCAACCATGGTATGCCATATTGTTTGAAAGGGAGCTTAATTACACTACAAAATTAAATACATTAAACTAAATGTTTCCCTTTTTTTCCTTGACTTCTGACCTCAAGATATCAGAATGAAAATGGTTCTATAAGTACCGCTCCCTTTACAGCCATGCCCACTTAATGCTAATCACATGCAGTTTTGGGCAAAAACCATGCAGGCTCTTTGTGCATGCAGTGATATGCTAACGTGGTGTATTTCAGTTTACTGGGGTCCCTAAACAGCCTTGAAATTGCATAATTTGGGTACGACTTGATTCAATGAGCCAAAATCTATTAATGTGTGATGATTCTAGTTCAAATAGTATTCAGTGTTTGGACAATAAGAGTTTCTATGCAGTTTCTAGAACAGATGTGTTGCCATCCAACTGCTGAAAAGGGATATTTTGCAGAAATCTCCAAAATGTTTAAAGTGTTTGATACCAAATCACAGCTGGTGTTCTTGAAGGCCTCCTTTGTTAATGTGGTATTTTTCTGTATTCCTAAATAATTTTTTTTCATTTTTTTAGTGGTCAAAATGGTTACATTTTATTTGCACCAAATCTGTGTAACAAACATTATCAACCCAGAAAAAGCTGCGACAACTTTTGAGACATAATTTAGCATTAAAACTACCTTACTATACTCCCATCATAATGTTCTAAACTCTGATAAACTCTAAACTTTCAACAATGTTTATTACTGACTCCTGTGTATAAAAACTTGATTCAGTGTGCTGAGCTTTATCTCAGATAAGTCTTCAGGTTCTCAGCTTTGAGGTGATGTACATTACTTGTATCTGGCTCAGTCCAGCCATACTGTATTTCTCTCCAGCTATAACATCTAACAGCATTGTGTGATGTGGAAAAACAAATACACACGGGCTCTGCGGCTCCTTGCTCTAATTGCAGATTGTGGCTTATTGCTTGGCCTTTCTTCCCATGAAACCTATTTTTTTTCAATCGGCAGAGCCTCCCCTTCCTCAGACACCTGTTATTAATTCTCTCCTGTTTAATCAGAGACCTGGGAGGTAGCAGGCGCTCCTCAGGCTCTGAGGATGACAAATGAATTGCCAGGTTAGAAAAATGGACTCAAATTCATCCTCTCCTGGAATTTGTGTTCACATCCATGCATTGTTCTTCCTCAAGGATAATGGATGGCATGGGGGGGATTTGAAGGTGCAGCACAGAATTCCAATAAATAGTTAATGTTGCAAAAAGTCACCCATTCCAGCTCTAGTGCTTTAGTAGTTTGTAGAAAGCCTATAGCAGTTGACGCGGTAAAGTCGTTATGGTGGGAAACAACGGAAGATGAACTTAAAAGATAAACCATCACTGCCATGAGAACGCATCTGAGAAATGAAATTAATGGAAATAAGAAGTCTAGAGAATTTATGGGCAAAATCTGTGGCCTATAAATCTGTGTTTTCTTTGCATATAAATAGGGCTGATTCTAATAAGTTTTTAAATCCTTTTGCTTCGCTGTCTTTCCTCCATCAGTGAAGCCACCTGGAAATGTCACTGTTGCTGTCCTCCATACAAATACCATCTCTCCACCGATCCGTTGTGGAGCGTATGAGAATAAGCAGGACTTCACATTTCAGATACAGACGCATTTCCATAAAACGGCGATAAAGATTTTACATCTAATTAATTTTGACTCATGTTAAGTAAACCATAAAGTGTTTCATCGATCAACCATGAGATGTGTTGTCTTGCAGTTTGATAGCTATCAGTTTAATATTCAATCTTCTGTAAATCACTTTAATTGTCTTGCATCAGTGTTCTTAATTCATTAATCATTAATATTTCTGATTAGTATTACCCCACTCTGAGCAGAATGAATATGCATAAGACAGAGCATGTGGCCAGGCTTACACAAGCAGGCTAAAGTAGAATGAAAAAGTTTTCTGGGGTGCAGTATTTACTCAGGGTTGCGTCATCAAAAAGGAGCAGTAGTCCTATAAACCCCTGAATGGTTGCTCTTTTAAGTGTCTGAGAGGGGGAGGCATGTTTTTCTCTTGTCAGCTGGTATTGGAAACAGGGCAGAAAGGAGGTGACCTTGCCCCGCCAGGCGCTGTGATGGGCCGACTCTAGGCTTGGAACTTTTCCCTGCTGCCTGCTGAAGCTTTAGACAAGCTTTGTGAAATGATGTTAGCTACAGCTGTGCTTTAAAAAGGTTTGTTTACTTCCGCCGCCTTTGTGAATTGGAACTTTAAACTGGTACTTACTTAAGCATAAACGGGTAACTTTTGGCACACGCAGTTCTGTTTTGGGTTAATAGAACAATTACATCATGTACTCTCATGGTGTTTATATTTTATTATTGGGCAGACAATTCATTTAAGCACACACATGTCTAAGGAAGCACAATAAAAATGCATAATTGAATAAGAATGTGTTTTTTTCCATCTATATGTTAAAATGGATATGTTTTGGTTTTTCATTATGATTGGCTGAGCCACATTAGAAGCCATTGTTAATTAACACACACCTGTGACTGCATTACATTTAACAATATTACTGCACCACACAAACAAAACAAAACTGTTTTAAAGACTATATTGTCGGTTCACTGTGTATTTTTAAAGCAGCTGGTACCAACACAATCTACACTCCACTGCCTGTGAAGCCCCACTGTAGATACAAAAGCTCTTGATGCTAGTTTAGATTCAAGAGAACCCATGCCAGTCACATGGCATGATATAAACATGAATTGTCCCTGGTGCCCAAACAACAACAAAGAAAGAGCAATATCCTTGATTCTGTCAATCAAAACACACCTGTCCAGAGACATCCACACCTGTATCAGTATATCTCAACAACTGCATTCACAGCAATATCCAGGTAAATGTTAATAATCTGCCCAGTTTAAGCATGCTTTCCACTGCACCTGTGTGTTGCTTGGCAACAACGCTGCCAATTGTGGCTTGGTGGAAGAATGATCATGTATCATCAATACTGTTTTTATTTTATGAAACCTTGCCAAGTATATAAAGTAACCGTTTTCTAAAAGCCATAAGCCCTGAGAGGCCAGGGTGTACGGCGAGCTTAGAACAGCTGAGGGCCGTTGTTAGGCCCAACACGGAGCGGAGTAAACCACGGCCTCTCGGGGCTTATTGCTTTATAATAAATAATGGGATTCCCACAGCAGACAACAGCTGTTTGTATCAGCACAACTGGTGCTTCACATATCTACAAAGTCATAAAAAATAGATGTATGGATGTATAGATACAGAAGATATATACTGTAGATGTATAGGTGTATAGGTGTATAGGTGTATAGGTGTATAGATAGATAGATAGATAGATAGATAGATAGATAGATAGATAGATAGATAGATAGATAGATAGATAGATAGATAGATAGATAGATAGGTACTATTAAGATAAAAAAATATGGAAAGAAATTGGAAAAATAAACAGCTTTTCAAACTGAATTAACATTTATTGACATTAAGACGTCAAGTCTGCGGCTTGTTTTTTGTCGACCACTGAGTGCTATTAACAACTGCTTGATGTCTAGGCACCACAAGCATTCATGAATAAGGCAATGACCATTTAAATGGATGAGAACAAGGACAGTGTGTTCTGAATCCTACATGGATCACGCTGCCTTTACATCAAAACAGCTGCCATCCAGGGACCCACTCCATTCTGTTTCATCTGGCAGCTTACTTACTGACAATAGGGTCTGATAATGTAATACAGCCAGCAGACCGCATTGTGCCGGATTTCAGACGTTCCAGTTGTCATTCAAAGTCCTTGCTTGTAAAAGTCGCTGCATTGATTGTCTGAAGACAGACTGCTGTCCAGGATTTATGCACATAATGGATGATATATTAGCGAACATAAAACCTAAAGAGGGTTGGTGTGTTTTTTAAAAAGTAACAGATATAGGGGAACATTTTGGTGACACAGACAAATTAAGTGTTGCGTTTCTCAGGTTTCAACTAGCAGACAGCTGACAAGTAGCCAACTGTCCTCTGCTGCTCTTCTGGTACAGTAGCCCTGAAGAATTGGATTTCTCTCCTCACAGCTATCCGCCTTTGATGTGACACAGTGACTGTAAGAGCCAGTCATCAGGTGTAAGAATGAACAGAAACCCTCAGATGCTGAAAATCTCAAAGGTCTCCTCAATGCGGGTCTCTGTACTTCTCGCTCGGCAGCCTTCTAAAGCCATAAATCAAAGCGCACAACCTTTATTCTACAAAACTAATTCCACTATCAGTGTAATTGAAGCAGACTCAGAAAAAAACAGCTAATGAATTGATTTTTTTCTCTCTTTTTTTTAATGAGCTAAAAAAAAATCACTTTTAAGCATCTAACTTTAACAAGATAACATTTTGCAATAGAAAGGTGCTTGACCTCTCCTTTTAATGAGACTAAAGGTCTAGAAATCTCAGTTAATGAGCTGTATCTAAGAACCCAAATATTTGACGGAAGAAGTATGTTTTTCAAA
>CAFUXE010000282.1:1630734-1684422 GCA_903364295.1 Serranus cabrilla | reverse complement strand
GCAGTGGGTGGGATGATAATGCGTGGGATTTTCTACTAACTTCAAAGCCAACAGTTCCATCAGAGCCATCCATATTGTGCAGAAGCAGCCCACGGTCAGGTGGTAATCGGGCTGCTTTGTGTTGCCTCTACCCTGACTTGTGGATAATCATGATAGGCCAGTGGGCTGGTGAATAAGGCCTGTGGGGTTGTCTATTCTCCAGCTATTTGATCATTGTAGGAGGACAGCGCTGAGGCAGAACAGGAGAAATAATCAATGCCACAAGGCCATAAACAAATAATTATGAGGACAGAGAGACATCTGCATTTCTGAGATTTGAGGACGGGTATGCTAAAGGGCCTGACAAATAATAGGAAACAAATGAGTGTCATTCCTGCTGTTGGCATCATAAAGTAAGAACAAAGGTTAAGCAAGTCACTCAGTTGGTGATCACATGGCTTTTATATATAAAGTAATATGCAGTGGCTGATACATCTGTCAGTAAATCCTGAACTGCATTTGCCAACCTTGAGAGAAAAGAGAAGAAAGGAGAGGACGCTCCTCTGTGCAGCTGACAGAAATGGTGAACAGATCCGAGGCCAAGCCACTGTGAGTGACACATTTCAGACACGTAGCTGATAATCCACTGAGCTGCCAGTGGAACAAGGCCTTACTGGACTACTACCCAGCCATCGCTGTCCGTCTCAAAAATACGGCTGGAGGCCTGAGATCTAGAAAATCTTAGATGCAGTTTGAAAAGGCTGGTAGACTGAAGCAATTTATCCCAGATTTGTACTGCTTTATGAGGTCACAGTCAGGCCTTGGATTTGATGGGGTCTTTGAGACATCACAGCAGCAAGCAGACAAATTAGCCAAGAGGCTGAATAAATATGCATTCATGACCTCTTACCCAATTAGATAAGATTCACGATTATTTCTTACAAAAAATTATTTAAAACAAACAGCCTTGCTCCATTGTAAAAGGAGAAACATTTTCCATGAATCTTTCAGATATGTGCAGATGAATCAGGTGCTTCACAGAACAAGAACTGCTAACCTCAAATGGAAAAATCTTGTTGAACTGGAGCACACTAATTGATTTGGTAGCGACGGAGTCCGCCATAGCTAGGCTGGATGCAGATGGCCTAATTAAGGCGGATAGATTCACAGGAAACAAAGCATGCATGTAATCCAGTGCAATTAAAAAAAGACATAAATTCTGCTGCTATTTCCCATTAAAAGTGTTCAACTGGTGAAGCACAGGGTGGCAACCATGGCTAGTATTGATGGTTATGAAAAATCTACTGAAAAAACCCTTCAGTTCCTAAGATGCATAAGCTCTTATTAGGAAAGAAACATCCTTATGCCTATTTTATCTTATTAAACCGAAAAGTACAACAGTACATCTTTTTGAATTAAAGTTTCTCCCTTTTACCGAACCAAGCTTGGCTTAATGGCTTTGTTAATGCATTTAAAACACACTTTGTTTGGACTAGACAGTAGACTAATAGTAGTCTACTAAACCACCAACTCTGGTTTGGACAAAAAAAATCTGTTCTTTACCAAGTATGATGTAAAAGTATGCTGCTGGCGGCTAACTTTTCCCTGCCATCTGCTGAACAGCACCACATCGATCCTCTATTGTTCTTTGGTGGCAGTCCATTAAACTCTCAAAATAAAATGACAGTAATGGCCCAAACAGCCTGGTCCTTGTAGACTGGCTCACCTTTATCATCAAACCTTAAACACTTCTTTAAGTCGCCATGTTTCTCAGTTCAGCTGCCTGTTACACCTAAAGAGACTGACCTCTGTTGGAGGGTGCTGTGAATTACAACGTGCCTAATGTCCTTTTTAATACCGATGAAGGTCGCGTCAAAACATTGGTCACATTGGTCCCTGGAGACCACAATGATCCCCAGTAATGTGGTGTTTTTAAAAAGCACTAAAACAGGAACACAATGACATTAAGTTATTAGGAACAAATTGATTGACAAGGTCATGAATAATTGGAATGATAGAATAAAGCACCTGTGAGATATGAGCCAAAGTATATCTCTGGTGTATGTGGGTACTCAAGTTGGCAGGATTGGGGTGAAAGGCTGCAAATTAGTGTTCAAGTCCTTCATCCTGAGGGAGCCTTTGGTACATTATGCCCTCTCCAAGCTCCGCTACAACTTGCACATTCACCACATTCCTCCAAAAATACAAAAACTGAAGCTTGTTAACACAAAAAACAATACCGCAGCACATTAAAGTTTAATGCTATATCTTATTGTCTGTCCTTGTCAAATCCTTCCATCAGGGCTCTTGCTAACTGCATATAAATCAATTCAAAAGATTAGCTTTCATTAAAAACCTTATGAAGACACTAGTCTGTCACCAGCCATCGATTCTTCAACACAAAAAGCCACCGCGCTCCCATTCAGTTCCATATCAGTGGTCTGGACTCTGCACAAGCCTGTGTGTGTGTGCGTGTGTGTGTGTGTGTGTGCATGACTGAATCATTGCATGAGCTTGGTTCATCAATGAGGTGGGGTGCGAGTAAGAGCAGGATTATATTCAGGTCTGGCTGTGTGGCTCTGAGTCGTGGGAGGCTGACCCTGATAAATCTCTACAGACTGTGAGGCAGCGTGGCCGCATTTTGTAGCGACAAGCTTGTGGTATGGGGTTAAATTTATGTGGGAAGACTGCTCCAGTTGGGTGTGTGAGATGGGAGCCAAGCAGGCGGACAACGCCGCCCGCCTGTCTCAGCAGAGCAGCGGCAACAAACAAGCCGGACGCCTCTCATGTGACTCGTGAGTCATCTCGACAATACCCTGGCTGCTGATGTGCCGTGTCGCTGCCCTGTGAAAATCAAAGACAGTGCTACGAATGCAATAAACAAGCTGTGGGTGGGAGCGTGGAGAAGCGGGTTGAGGGGGAAATCAAAAGAACGCTACTGTGGCTGGACACAGATAGGAGAAGGGCCGCACAGCAAAAAATGGGACTGCTTTGGTTTGCTTTCATTCTCCACCACCCACTGAATTACTGTTGTCGCTGCTATGTGTACGACAAATCATTTTTATACAATTCCTTCTGCATGTGGAAGGTTGTTTTTTAGTGTAAGAAATGTGTTATTTCAGTTGGGGTGCAGCACAGTCATCATTTTACGAATCAGATATTCACAGCTGGGAGTGCTGTCTCCATTGCATTTAAATGTCAATATAGTTCAGTTTCCTGACACTTTGGAAAATCATTTGCATCTGGAGGTTGGATGTTAGTTTGTTGGCTAGACTGCTGATGTTATTGTTGGGTCCAATGATGTGAGTAATTTGTACAGCACAATATAGAATAACGCTGATGAACATAGATGAGAGTGGGAGTGTTGAGTAGGATGGTTGTGGGCCTCCAGGAATTAGCGCTGAGCCCTCTTGTGCCTTAAATAATGGCACATCTGTGGTAGGAGGAGCACACTTCAACACCCAGTGACACACTCAGCCTTACACAAGCCCCCTTTTGCTCTAATATCCAAGACACACTTCGCTCACCCAAAAGTAGCTCAAGGATTGCTTTTTTTTTAATGTTATTTACTGTAATTTACAGATTTTTTGAATTGGGGTTGTACGAGATACTTATCCATAGTCTATATGCGGAGAAGCAGACAGGAGTACTGGCATGAAACCTAAGCAGTGCAATTGTGTTTTTGTGTGACTTTGGTGAATCTGAACTAAGCCAAAATCAAAGTCACACAATAACACAAACAAACTCCCATGTGTGTGAAAATTACTGTTTGTCTGGTGGCTTTGAAGAGAGTGTAGAAAATAGCTTCAGAAAGGGCTGTCTGACGGCAAGGTAAAGTAGGGGAAATATTCTAAATATATTCTAAACTAAAACTGACATTGATCTTTCTGGTGGCTAAAATACATTTTACTGCTTTGTTCAGTACTTCAGTCTGCTCTTCTAAACTGGGGACGTGCTGACCGCCAGTTCCTCTCATGGCCACATGAGACTATAGAGTATAATAGAGCCCCTCCCCATTGACACACATGTTAAACTGTCCTATTTTTCAGCTGAAACAAACATGTTTACAGCCTTTTTTTTTCATTCTTAATTGCTAATTTCCTCATTTGTGACATTTTTGGATTAGCTGGGAGTTTGGAGGAGTCAGACACTTGTGGATACAGTCCAAAACATAAAACATCAAAACTATTTGTTAAAAGTCGGTATCGCTGCATGCAACCAACCAAGCAAGAGCTCACATTCACTCAACTCATTCCATCACCTGAACTGACTTGACTTCACTGATTGGTTGTATCAACTGTGCTCCTGCTTGGTTGGAACAAAAAGCTGCAGCCACATGGATCAGTTTGACACCCCTGAGTCGTGGTTTAAGAAAAGAAATATAGCTTTCATACATCCAATGTGATCAGAAAGTCAATACTGAGCAAACAGTATTTTTCAGCTGAGTTCAGGGACAGTGAAGCAGTGGTCAGAAGGTCTCAGCTCAAAGTGCCCTCTGAGGGTGTGGTTAAATCAGTCAATATTTGGCTTCCTCATCTCAAACCTCTCAAAGACTTCAGCCCGTTGTGCTCAGCTTGAAAAGTGCAAAGCACTAAACATACTGTAAGTGATTCCAGGTAGTGACGGTTGCAGACTTGTTGGTACAGTAAGTGGATCACATTCCTCTCAGCAAATCCTAATCAATACAGTCAATAAAATAATAAACAACTGACCCTCATAGTGTCGGATTATCAGAACAACTTGCTCACTGTCTCCATTCTCTCCGTGAGTCCATACTACGAATGATTTACTTCATACAAAGAGCCCTCAACATTTTCTCAGCATTCTTTAAATCCTATCAACAATATCCATTTTCTAAGGTTACTTTTATGTTGCTGCTCATAAACAGATTCATTACACGTCTTGTGCAACCACCTCAAAATAGAAAACAATTCATAAAAATGTCCTCCTCCAGCAAGCCGAATTCCTCAAGGGGGAAAACAATAGCCTTGATATCTTCAAACAAATGCAAGTAAGCAAGCTCTGCTGAAATGTTTTCTGCCATGCTGCACTGTGCATAGGGATGTACTTTGCATATCTATTATGCGCTTTCTCTGTGAACAAGCAACCTTGTGGAACTCATCCGAAATCTGCTTTATATTTCTTTTGAAATCAATTTTCAGCTCATTGCTGTTTTCAAGTCTGCCAACGACAACTGCCTACAGGCACCCAAATCATAGGATTCTTGTGCAAGAAAGAGCTTCACTTACACTTGCAATACTTAACTGTTGGAGGAAACAATGCAGGACTGTTTAGGATACACTGTGTACTCTTGCCTTATTTACTTTCAACTGACGCCGTGCGAATGTACAGGAAACATTTTCCAACACCTGAGTTGACCTGTTGGTTTTATTTACTTAACATAAACCATGTTAATGTTAATGTTAAGACTCCAGAATTGTTGATGGAGTCACTGCAACCTCCGTGTTGTGATAAGTCATAGTAAAAAATTGACACTGTGCTTACCTGTCAGGTGTCAGATGATGACGGATGATGTAATGTCCGCACAGAAAGAGAGAAGGGGAAGGGGAACAAAGAGAAAACAGAGTTAGTCAAAAGTTTTAACACGTCGGTTTGTATTGCCAGCAATCGCTTTACAAGTATTTTATTTTTGAAGGAGAAATGTATGATGGATGGCAGGAGGAGTGAAGCTGTGCTTTAAAAAATGTTAAGTTCTGGTCAAGAGTTAGATTAGAAGTGTGATACCACTTTTACAACTGTGCTGTAAACATATAACTGGACAGTTAGCTTAGCTTAGCTTAGCACAAAGACTGGAAACAGGGGGAAACAGCTAGCTCTGTCCAGTATGTTTATTACAAGAGGCGATTTCCAGGGCTAAGCTAAGCTGTGCTAAGCTAACAGGCTTCTGACTGTAGCTGAGTTGTATCAATCCTCATAACTAACAAAAAGTAACAAAGCTTATTTCACAAAAATACAGCTTTAAGCACTGTAATTACTCAAAATGAAGGTACAGTCTAGATGTTAATGGTTCTCAAAGTTAACAAACATACTTTTACACAGAGATGCACCATTGCAAGAAGTATTCAGAAGGTTCTTCTGTCTACACTTGTACGCGCATGGCTGTTTGTGCTTTCACATGCATACTTCTGTTTGTGTGTGTGCGCGTGTGTGCCAATGCGTGTGTACGTAAGGTGAGAAAGACAAGTTTCAGAGTTACAAGAAAAATGCATTAAAAACACAGTTCACAGGACAGTGCACTCAGTCTCCTGCAGCTGGACGCAACAGAAGAGAGCAACTTAACCTCGATCACCATGAAACAGAGAAATCTCCAGGGTCCATTCAACAACCTCAAGACAATCTTTGCAGACTCTTTTTCTCCCTAAAAGCAATTTCTCACTTCCCTACTTGCTAATTAATGCAGGACCTGAGCCCTGTGGCCTTCTATTGGCCTGCGTCTTTGCTGCTGTAGCCCGCAGCCATCGGCCCTGGGGCCTTAGTAAGGACTGCCCTTGGCCCTTGGCCCCCAGCTCCCTCCAGCATGACTGCCCAGCCTGGCTTCGAGGCCTTGCCCACGGCAACATAGACCAAAATCAATGTGGGAACATTGAGGGGATGTTGGGAACATCAGATGACGTGAGAGAAAATATAAATGATTGAGAAGTCAATCAAATTTACCCGATTGCTCATTCTAGTCTGTGCAGAAACGCTGAAAACAAGGCAGATTGAATGCTATCAGTTCAATTAGAAAGAAATTAATCCAAGCCATTGTTTTAGCGCGGCTTTCATGTCATTATCCCATTTAGTCCCGACAGCCTGTGTTGCCGCTCCGTAATAAATCGCTGGTGATTTAATTAATTATACAGGTGTATTAAATAAAACATTAGGGAAATGATATTTTATTGAATTAAGTGTTCACCTTGGCAATTAATCTACATTTAATATGGCCCGGCTTGTTTAAATTATGAAAATCACTGATGGTGGCTGCACTATAAACCTCTTACACATACATATCCTGCCCTGAAAAATTATGCAGATGACTGTGCTTGTTTCTATAATTAACTTTTTCTATTAGTATTTTTGAAATAGAACAATCACTCAAGTTTTTGGCGAGAGTATACAGGGAAGGTTTTCAGCAACAAGAGGCGCAGCTGAAGGGTACAAACTATATTAAGAATGTTTTCAGGGTAGAACATTGTCTAATGCTATTAAAGAAACACTGCTGATGATGATACCTTAGGTGCTGTTGCTCATTAAAGTTGCTTTTAATAACCTGCTGTATGTACTTATTACCATCATGGTTCCACTGTTATCTCAATGTCCAATGCATATAAGAGCATCAAAGACTGGTTTGTCACTGTTATCTCCAGGTTCTGGTTTAAAAGAAAGGGGAAAGGGAACATTTCCACATTAAAATGTCTAGACCTTTGGTATGCATTTTGTTGAGCTGTGTACTTACAATATCCAAAATCATTTCAAGACTGTTCAAAGACAGAGAAATGTGTAATTTTTTTCATAGTGGCCATCATCCTTTGCATATGTCAGCACGCATGGTTGTCTGTCAGAAGTTGTCATGAATTGACTTTTTGTCCAGTTTAAACCACACTTTTTCTTTTTTGTTGTTGTTGTTTTTAACTTTACATTTTAACCGGATGAAGGATTTTAGTGATCGGATGTCTGGATGTCAAGTTATCAGAGAAACAAGCTGATGAAACATTAGCAGCAGCCTGGAAAGCAGCCACACAGCATCAGAGAAACTCTGACTTTGAAATTTCTTTGAAAGTCCTAAACCGGCTTCAATGGTGGCATACTTTGCTATTGTTTTGACTGAGAGAACCCTACATATGGCATGTTTTAATAATTCCATTAGGTTTGATGTGCGGAAGTGGCCACATAAAATTGAGAAAGAGTAAAAAATAAACAAGTTATAGGCCAACTCTTTTACTTTGGTAAAATACACTGTCTAAACTTGTCAGACTCCCTCTTAACTTGAACACACTGAGTCCATGATACATTTTTTGGGGGGAGTGTTGTGATTTGGAATGATCACAATTATTCTAAGGGGAATAATTTCTATCAATATAACATGATAAAATACCTTATAGCATGCATGGGAAAAACAGCTGCTGCTGACTGAAAAGGACTTTCAGGCACTAAATCATGTTGTGACTGCAAATGCAGGGAAATATTATTATCTTTTTGAATTGGTAATAAAGCAAAGCAGACCATCTATATTCAATAATTACCCTCAATTAAAGGGGGTTTGTCTTACATATTTAATCTTATAGATATGAACAATGTAGTAATGGATTTCCTGTCTTATATAAACAGATCAGAGCTGGCTCAAATACCATTTGCAAATACTTATTAATGTTTGCTTTGAACTGCTGGCAGCAGTGCAGGTGGGACTGACAATTCAGATGTTGTCAGATAAGCTGTCGATCACAGAGCTGAGGACTAAATTGAAATGCGACACAGTACTGCAGAATAGTACGCAGTGATGATACTGTGAGGCATTTGGAATAAAGGTGTCCATCAAATTGCAAATGTTATGCCACACAGCAAATTCCCTGCTGGAGACTGAGCTGGAATTATCATAATAGCCTATAGTGATGTATTCAGGTTTAATGGAAGGATCGTGCTCCATAATTATATAAATGCAAAAATTCACATGCTTGAGGTTTTCTGTATAATTCATTTTTAACTACAACAAGCTGACTGGAAATGTAATGTTCACGTTTAACAAGGCAAATGTATTAAGGGCTAAAGTTTTCCATTGATCCTCCAGCTCTCTGACATCGCTGCTATTGCACAAAATATTGGGGTTCACTCACAGTGCTGCCAATACTGTTGTTCAACATGGTTTTAATTGTGTCAATGAGCTAAACTGCCTGTTTGTAGCACCGACACCTTTGCTCAGAGGTGTAAGAGTAAATAAGAGAATGGAGGGAAAAAAAATCTGCCTGTGGAATATACCATTGTTATAACCTTTAAAGTGTATTAAACATAACTTCCCAACTTACAATCACAATTTAAAAACAGCCTTTTAAAGTAATATGTCATCATCGAAATGCCTCAAAATGACTAGACCTATGTTTATATTTTGTTTAGTTGAATTCTTTTTATAATTTTAATCAAGGCAAAAGTCCATTTCCTTCAATTGCCTTTGTGCATGCATTAGATTTGTGGTTGTGGTCTGTTGTTATAATTTTTATTCAGTTTAAAGACACATTTTGATTATCTTCATGATACACTTTTTGGATCTGGGCTGTTTTTATTTATATAAATCAAGCCGGTGAAGGATTCTAGTCTGGATCTTAAGTTATCAGAAACACAATCTGAGCAAAAAGAAAGAACAGATTTTGAGACTGTGTTTTTAATGCGATTAAATTGTTGGTTGATTGAGAGACCTCTAACAGCAGAATATTAAAAATTATGCATTCAATGACCAATCTCAACAGTCTGGGGATGACAGCAAATTCTACACACACTAATTCCAACTAAAACTAATTTCAACTAATTTTGATATTTCTCAGGTATTGGAGGCAGCATGGAGTCGATTAATTAGAGCAAGTTTATAATCAACAATTAATCTGGCACTGTCAGCTTTGTGTGCAACAGGTGAAACTGTCTGAGGGGGAAGGTGGATTCATGTAATGAATGCACACACACACACACACACACACACGCACACACACGGATAATCAACGGCTGGACTGACTGGTTGGTTTTGTGGTTTCATCAGTGTTTCTGTACTCTCTTACATTTCACAGTTTGAAAAGCCAACTGGGAAAATTCTTGCTGCACCTGCTCCAAAATGTAGTTAAACCTGATGTTCAACAGACGTGTTTTCTGATCACTGGCTGATTAGAACTCTGACCCAGCATGCACCACATCAGGGCCCTAAAACCTGCACACTGAAATGGAATGCAGCCAACATTTATCATATTAATTACACCTACACTTATTCATTATGCTTACAAGTACTTTACTCACTGATGCACTTTTCATACACTTTCTTGAGATTTCCATTTGGTGCTATTTTACACTCCTACCCCATAAAATTCAAAAGCCCATATTTTATGTTTTATTCTACGACATACTTTGATGTCTATAGCTGCTGGTTACATTGCAGATCATGAGGTTACATTCATTATAATTATACAATATTAAAAACAATGAAATTTGTACTCGCGGCCAGCTGTGACTGAATGGAGGTGACTCGCAGAGAAGCTGTATTTGATGAGGCTAGGACACTTCTGGATGATTTCTGATTGGCTTCATAAGGCCAATACAACCAGTCCAAGGTACTGGATTGTTCCGATGGTTCATTTAAAGGCAAAGTTTCTGTGCATGTGCGTTTTTATACTTTCACAGTATTTACACAGCACCTGGAACTGCTTAATAATTAAAAAAGACATCTTACTCTTTAAAATATGCTCTATGGACTTTTAATTTTAGAGTATTTTTGTAGTGTGCTATTGCTACTTTTACTTGAGTTAAGGAGCTCAGAACTCTTATTGAGATCTATCTGTATGTCTTTTACCATGGTATCTTAATAGTCTGTAGATGCTGACAGCCCTGAAAACAGGTCAAATCAGGCAAATCATTTAAAACAGCTGTGTGGGAGTTATTGGGGTTTGTAGGAGCTTTGAAAACATTTCTTTTACTTTAGAAAGTAGTTCTATATTACTTTTCTCTCTTTATCATTGACCCCGTGTGACACCAAGTCCTCCCACCTTTCTCTTCCGTCTCCTGTGGCTATGGCAACATGGCACAAATGTCAAGGTTTTTCTGCTCATACTGTAGCTTTTGGTAATATTGTGTGGATTATAACTTTAGGATCCCAGTTATTCCCCTGTGCTATAACTGCAGAGAAGCCTAACAATTCAACTGGGAAGGGCAAAAGTGCAGCTCATTATGTGATCGTTGCCAGGCTCCAGATCAGTCAGCAAAAATAATTAGGTGTTATATTACCGAGTGTCATATCTTGTGAGAGACTGAAGCCATCCAGTTGGGATCGATTGCACTCACTTTGTGTAGGGAAAACTAATAAACATAATTATGCTTTTTGCTGCTTTTTGAATCGAAGCCACACAGTGTGACTGAATGGGCTGTGTATGCACGCTCAAGCGGAACGCCTTGCCAATTACCACAAATCATAGTCAGCTGGTTTTCTACTTCCTTCCTTTAATAGGACTCAAAACTTCCCTCCCTGCCGCTGCTTAGCATCATTGAGCACGGCCCATTCAACATTTCCATCTAATGTCACGCTCATTAAAATATAAATTGGTTTATGATTACTACCTGCAACTTAGCAACTGGACCAACTGATAATGATTCGGCCAGAGGCAGCAGAGATTAAAGGACAGGGTAGTTAGTTATCAGCTTGTACACATTACAGGCTCACTGTCACCGCTAATGCTAATACAGCTATTTGGTAGTAATACATCAGTTCTTTATTCATTTTTGTCTGTACTTTGTGCTCTAATGAAAATTAAAAAATCAAGAAAATCAAACTCTATCCATCTCTCCCTTGCTCTTGAATGAAGACGTTTCATTAAAGGTGACCTTACATCAGACACTGTATAAAACAGTGATTCCCAACCAGCGGCACTTCAGGGGTTGTTCTGCAGTTACCAGTTCAAGGAAATAATATAAGTGAGCAGAAACGTCTAAAGAGTTAGCTAAAACTAATGTGTAAATGTCTAAAAAGTAGTTCAGGGTTTTAATTAAAGGGTTTTTAATAGTTAAATAAAAGTAATACAAAAAAGGTTGAAAGACTTAAGTAAACTAAAAGTGATGAGAATGCAAAAAAAGAAGAAGCTAAAACTAAGCCAATGGTTAAGAACTAAATATCAAGTAGTACAAATGCAAATGTTACCAAGGTACCCCAAAAACTAGCAGTGTGACTGTATAAAAAGATACACTGACAAGAGTGTAAAATGTTGCAGGAAATATTAATGTGAATAATGTTAATAATATCCAGTTAATGATCAATCCACATAAAAACTGCTGTAACCTGATTAGTGCTGCTGATGAAGAGATACTTGAGTTGCTAAATCATTTTGGAGCACTGGATGTGCCACTGGGATCATACATATAGTAGTTGTTTTTCCAATAGCTCTTTATTCTTATTGCAATAAGAAAGAAATGAGTTCTTCTTTTTTTTCAGTCTGCTGTTTGTACTGTTTGTACTGTATGCAGCTGTACATATGAACACGCTGTGTGACATGATGTATGTATAGCTCTTTTTCACATGACTTGCCTCGTGTTGTGCTTACATTTGTTGCAGTGAACTTTTCCGTGCAGTTAAAATTTATTTTGTACAGAAATAAATTCCCCTTCCTGAGTGGCAGTATGAGGAGACTGTAATTTAAAGTTATGCTCCCAAAATAACTAGAAACAAAAGGTTTGCTGGGGAATTCATGAGTTTGTTTTCCCTAGTGAACCCCTGTCTTTGCTATAGACGCCATAAAGCTGCCACAAAGGTACATATAAAACCAAGGATTAGCTGTCACTTCCATACCAATGAATTTCTATCTGATGTGGCAGAATGCTAACGGAAATATATCACTATCAACAATGACAGCAGAGTGTTAAGTAGCCACAACAAATCCAGTTTTCCGGCAGTGATTCACTGTTCTTAGGAATGATCGGAAGCTGTTATTTAACACGACGCTTCTGTTCTGGTTTCAAACACATAGAAGCACAGCTCCAGATCAGAGGACAGACAGTCTGAGCCTGCAGACCTCCTCCCACTGCCAAGCACGAGCAGCCAACATGTGACACATACGTGTTGATCCCTGTCACAGGCGGAGGATCCTGTTATATTAAAGCCTGAGTGATTTCAATATCCTGCCACACACAGAGCTTGACATTTATATTGAATTAAAAAGTAGGACTTTAATTAATTCACATACTGGCTCGGCTTAATAATACTCCCTTCCATCTTCAACACATTGAATTTAATCGAGCATGACTCATTGGAAATGTGAAATGGATGTTTGGTTCAAATAAGCATTCTTATAGAGCACAATAAATCTACCTAATGTACTTTAATGCAACTGCCAGGCTTCTAATGTCTTATTTTTACCACTGTTCTACTGAAGACTGTTGCTATCATAGTAATGCACAGGCCTTAAATATGAAATAGATTTATTCATGAGGCTACAACGGATAGATCATTGTAATTGTCGTCCAGTACAATTACTAGAAAGAACATAACAGTAATCAGAATACAAATGAATAGTAATGAATCCATGTTAAAAGTCATGAACTATCCTACTATCTCATTTACAGCTGACATGGAAGATTTTTTTAGGGGTCTGTGCTTCTGTTAAAATAACTTTTCTTCATATTTACTCAAACTGTCTTTATCCTTGCAGTAGTACATGAGACAGATAATCCGTGAAAATAATGTCCCTTCAGCTCCTTCTAGTGCTCCTAATGGTATTTGCAAAAATTCAGTCCCTCTGCCTCACTCTCTGTTGCTTGGAGGAGAGCGCGGATGGACACGCTTGGGCTGGATAGTTAGCTCGACCATCCCAGGACCTGCTGCCTACTGCAGCGTAGTGGTCTGTCAGGGGCAAAGAGGGAGGCGGGGAGGCAGGCTGACCCACTGATGTCCACTCCTTCCACCAGCCTGTTGGTCGGCTCCTTTTTTGTAAATGGTGTAGAATAAAAGCATGGTGGAATTAGCAATAGCTAGCTAGCTAGCTAGCCAGTTATTTGTCACCATCTCAAGCAGTGGGAACCAAAGGACCCTGATCTGTCTGATGGAGGCAGTTTAAAAAAATATGACAAAAAGTAATTTTTTACTCACTAAACCTTTAACATGCGATCTGCATGTGGATTTCGTCATCATGCTCATAGGCACAATCAGCTCTGCCTGCCAACAGAAGACTGAATCACGCTCTTATTCTGCTATAGGGGATTCAGAGTATGCATTTTTTTGTAAGTCTTCTCTGAATGAATAAGAAAAGCAACAGACTACAATGATAAATAAGTAAAAAAAATAGCAAGCAAGCCATAGTGAGAAGGCTGATAGTTCTGATAAAGATCGTGCCTTTGCAATTCAAGGTTGGTACTCAGTTTAAAAAGGAGGCTCACAACTCTTCTGCAGTAGCAGAGATGACACTGAGAGAAACCTTGAGATCGTCTACTCAGGCACTGAATCAAGTTTGTTGATACGAGGAAATAAGACACCGCCACCTCGGAACAGACTGACTGATCCACCAGTTCATCCTGTGCGTCACTGCCCTTTCAATATGTCTTACTTAAACCGATACTTTATTCACAGGACACTATCGCAACTATGTGCCATGTGTCTCGAGTTTGTTGTCTTGACAACACACCTACTCAGACAAATCAGTATTTATTGGAAGCAAAACGCATGTACTGAACTACAGGTGTTGTGGAATTATGCAGATTTTCCGGTGGAGTTAATCTTCAACATTAGTCATGAAGATTATTATGCAGATCTCACTCAAGAGACAATGCATGAATTCTCTCATTCATGAAAGAAGTTTTGACAGCTTTCACAGCAGGGCAGAATAAAAAAGAACAACAACAAGAGGAAAACACATGAGTCTTACAATCTAACTTGTGTTTTCAGTTTGGTCCAGCATGGTGCAATTGTTTTCACATCATAATTTGCTGGATGGGGAAATAATGAAATGTTAAGATATAAAACAGCACGTAAAGACTTCCCAAATGGCTGTAATACATTAGACTTTACAAGATGTGTATAACTTTTACTGCTTAAGACATAGAAGACGATGATTTATACTCTCAAGTAGAAAAACAGCACACCCACTTACAATCAGAGTAAGCTGAATTAGAATCTCTCTCTATTATGGATATTAATAAATGTAACCATGGCAGACCGTTGCAGTGAGTCAGTTTTACACATACAGACACAAGACTGTACCGGCTGTAATAATACTCTCTACATCCTTCTCTTCCTAGCACAGCATATGGCACAAAAGCTTCCATAGTGGACGTGTAGTAAGTAGAGCGAGGTGCAATAAGGTCCAACAGAACAGCAGGAAGTTTGCCTGAATTAAACGGCTTGCATAAAACAAGCAAAGCTGAACTATAAAGAAGAGCTTCAACAACACCCACGTAGAACTGACCACAGACAAACAAGACAATATTTCATGGCTGTGTGCTGGAATTAATGATATTGCTTGTGTTTTTCTTCTTTTTTTGTTGTTATTTGAAATGCCTGTCATAAAACACACACGGCTACTGCCTTGTCTCATAAACTTCCACTACGGTGATGGCGGACCTTTTGACAGAAAAGCCCAATCAAAGCAGCCATGGGTCAATGTAGAGATGTTCCAGGAGTGTGAGTTATAGCCGGGTTCAGAGTGTTATTTTAATGGGGCTCCAAGCAGTGGCTGTAAAATCTTTGGCAGCTTGTTGGCTCTGCAGGCACCATTCATGTGTGTCTCTTAGTTGATACAAGTCTTATATAAGCTCTGTGGCACGGGGGCTATCTGTGTAACATAGTGCCCCGACTCAGGGGACTTTTTAATACTGAAGCGGGATAATGACTTCAAGGTCTGCTCCTAGTGGCAGCGAGACAAGCAGAGTGGCAGATCATTTTCTATGGCAGCGTTAATGTTATGGTGCAAGATCACATTTTAAATAGTGATGGATGGATGGATTGTTTTCACAAAATCCATTTGTTTAAGTTGAAAGATGTAAATGTATCGACCTTTTTGAGCTCAGTTTCTCTGTAACACTTCCATTCACGATTAACAGCTATTACTGGCTGCCTCACAAAACTTGTGCTTACATTAATGAGGCTTAACTATTGATTTAGCAGCCCATTCACATGTATGTTGGCTATGTAAGCTTAATACGATGTTACAGAATTGTCACTGACCAACAATCTCTTGGTAGACATCCTTCTTTAAAAGAACAGTTCTATTAAAAAGACCAGCATGAAATGGACTCTTTAGCCCCTCCTCTTAAAGGTGGTACGTCCCTCAGCGCAGTTCCTGTCAGCCCCCAGGGAGAGCACCAGGCTTTAATGCCAATTTGACACAGTGGCCGAACTATGGAATAACAACTTCCGGATCTATCAAGTGATGTCATGTGGCCCAAAAATATTTTTTCCCATAGACTTATATTGGGAAAGACATATCTGTAAAACACAAAAAGACTGCACACTTATCTTTATCCCTATTCATGGTTTGTGGAACTCTACAGCCAGAGAATATTCGGGTTTATCTGGGAAGACCGATTTTAGGCTTTATTAGGAACTTTCATAGGAATGAACAGGGCACAGCCTCCAACAGTGTTCTCTTTAAACATCAGTGGTTCAGGTTCATTCAATCTCGTTCAGTGATTGTAACTGCCAAGCCGTTGGAGCTCTAGTCTGATTCAATCGCTTTTCGTTCACTCATATGTCCCAGTTCAAGAAGAGGTTCACGATCTTGATTAGTGAAGAGCTGCCAAGCTGCCTGGATTTGAGTCAGTCGTGGATGTCCTTGTTCTAGGCTGATGATTTTTTAAGTGGAGCGACTGCTCCACTGTTACAGACAGCCTAGTCTAGGATTCAGGAGCACTCAGTTTGACAGGCTGACCCGGTACATAGCAAACACTGTTAAAAGAGAATAATTTGTTCATTTTGGCTCATCCCTAATTTTAAACACATTCTGATTTACAAATATGAAGCTTCTGGAATTAACTCTGACAGCCTATATGATGTGATTTTCACAAAAACCTTAACGCGTCCCAAGGGCAGCGAGAACAAGGTACCAACCAAGACTGTTCTGCTGTGAAGAAAAAGGCACATCGTTTGGAGTTTGATGAATCAACTCCCTTTCCCAGCAGTCCTCTCACACCCACAACATGCTGCTATGAATTATACTTGACACTTCCCCCTACATAATTTCTCTCCAGATGGCACCCTGCCCAACATTTTGGAAGTTAACAAATAAAAAAAAGAGAGGCCGCATATTTTTTACTCTTGAGTAGAATTGAAAAAGAGTTAGCAGTAATATAGAAGTGGAGTTTGTATAATTAGTTTTCCCTGACCCCCAAAACAACAGGCTATTATCCTCCAGGCAGTTTGCACCCCTGCTGCCTCCTCTCCACTTGCAACTTAATCACTAGCCAGCCCTCTGTTCAGAAAAAAAAGGCTTTCAGTATTCACGGACAGTCGACCAAACATCTTCATCATGAGATAATGCGCTTCATGTTTATTCCGCCCAGCGCTAAACCCCGTTTGATAATAAATTTATCACCATCATGTTCTCGCACTGCTACTTTCAGAGGCCTCATTTCATCATCGTAAAAGCAGAATTGCTTTGCAAGTAAAGAGAAAACCCAGACAGCCTCTAACTGACCACACATGTACATGGTTTTATACCCACAAATATAACCATTACGCTTCAGTAAAAACCCACACAGACAAAGATGTGTCTCCCACTGAATAAACCAAATATCTATACAAGAATGATGGCCATTATTTTCTCATAACATCTTTCAGTGCTGTTGGCTTGTTTGTCACATGAATGTCACGAATTATTCATTTTTGTGTGTCGTGTTCATAAAAGGCTTACAACAGAGAAGGGCTCTAATTACTGTATATGAGAATCTTTCATTAGACGTCGCTGCATTATAGTAAGACAGTGTGCGTGCGGGAAAAGGGAGTGTAGAAGTGTGTCGATCCACTCAATAGCTGTTATAGTAATAGACTAGTAAATGAGAGGGGGGGCACTCCTGATTCATTTGACATGCAGATTAAATAAGAAGTAATAGCTGCCGACACAGAATTCACAAGAGATCACAATCTCCAATTCCATGATGGTAATAGAACCAATATCTGAACATATACTGCTATTAGTCTGCAGACAGAACTGTAATTTGGTGTGATTTCCCACATGGTGCTCCCACTTGTACTTCTCATTTAAGAAAATAAATCGGATTTACTGATATGGGTCATGTATGGGGTGGCATGTCTCCCTGATGCTGTGTATCTGGATGCACTTGTGGTTCTGTGTCCTGGTCTAAGCTTCAACAAAACACAGTTAAATCCAAAATGATTGGAATGATTAGTTTGCATAGCAGCTGCATTTTAAAAACATCAAACTGTAAGAATTATATGTCTCCATGTCCTATGTACAGAGTTTATGTAGTGCAACAAAATATGAATGATTTAGGAAGATTTTCACTTAAAGTCTGTGATATCACCCGAAGAACTGTCAGTTTTTTTCAATACTGCAAATCATGTAAACTTTTGCAACGTCAGGAGCGTCAGGAGTGATGCAACACTATCGCTTAATGCTCGCGCTGGCTTGTTAGCTTAGTTAGCAACTGACAGTGGTTATTCAGATTGACCAGTTCCAACACTGAACAAGATGTTTTTTAGGTGACCAAAATGTTGCAAAGAACTTTGATGAAATGGAAAAACACTGTGAAAGGGCCTAAGACAAGAATTTTTAATTTAATTCAAAAATTGCGTAGATGTTTAGCAGATAAAGTCATTATCCAAACCTGCTGAAGGAAACATCTGCCTAGTAAGTTTTGAACTGGATATGGCTATGAACTATAACAAAATTCAAAATTAAATGTAGCAAATAATTTATGAAATAATTTTATTTATTGGTGTTCAAAAATCCCCTGTTAATTGAGGTCTGTGGCTCCAGTATTTGACCAATGAACAAAACACTATATGTATTATTCTGAAATATTTTTATTCCACATATTTTACGCATTCCCTTTAATAGTGAGCTATTTTCTCAGTGTGTGGACATTAGTTGAGCAAGTGTCAGCCTTTTCACTCAAAGCATTGTAAAATTACATGGTGTGAACCTGCTTCCCTTTTTCATCTCATCACACACACTTGCTGCTGTTCTCAATGTGCAAATGTAAAAACTAGCCAACACAACACAGTCGATTTTGAAGCTTTTCAATGTTGCATTTTCAGTGTTTGCATCATGCATAAAATATGAATCAATATGGAAATTCCAGCACTCGCTTGACTACACTGTCCTACCCACATTTTGATAATTTGTGTCAAGCATTTACTAACAGTTAGCTCAAATCAAACCAATTTGTTCAATGACCAAGGTCATACACCAAACCAAGGTTACAGGGAATGTCCTGTAAGTAAATGTGAGTGATTGGGATCAGGACCATTGTTGCAGGATTAGCACCATTGTTGGCATTATATTAAAAATGAACATGTTTCTGACACATGGAGCCACCTTCTTTCACCTCGTAATACACAAGTGTGCAACCAATTCTTATTTCCAAAATTTCCAGTGACAGCTTACAAAAAGTGTCTTCATACCTTCCTTTCTGCAAGCACAGACAATGCTGCACAGGTGCAGGTGCACATATGAAAATAAAGAGTCCCAGTAACCATAGAAACTCTCTCAGGGCTGACAGCCTGGCAGAGGAGACATTGAGAACAGAGAAGGACATGGGCTGATGTTTGCACAGCATATTAGGAATGAATGATTCATGCCCAAATAAATCACACATTTCTTATTTATGAAGAATGTGTTTATTACAATGCGGGACACTTGTCTTTTGTTCCATGCAGGCGAAAAGTCAAAAAGCAGGACTGTTCCAAACACACTATGCCCTTTTGAGGGGGCCTAAGTCTCCATATCTTCTTAAAGGAATTATATGCGCCCTAATGCACACAAAGAACTGCAATAATCCTCATTCTTTGTGTAAAATTTAGAACTGGCCTGAATGTACGAGGCATTATCTAGCAGCCATAGATAGGGCTGTAGTCAAGGCTAATTTAATTGAAATAAAATTCAAGACTTTTTCCTGTCCAAAGGCAGTGGGGACCAAGTCAAGAACAAATTGAGTCCCCTTCAAAACCATAAGGGGCAACAGTTTATTTCCAATGCTAATACAGTGAGTAAGGAGTTAGAATTTATGGGTGTCCTGCTCCAAACCATATGGACCTGCAAATTAACGCTGTTAAAACCCTGAATAAATCAGTTTCACCTCAAAAATCTGTGTTTCTCCAATGGTTTTTGGCAAGTCGGCAGAGTGGCTGGAGCCAAGCTGCTGTTAACGGTTACTTAGCTTGTTTATCCACTAATTTAAGATCCTAACTAACTAAACATTTTAATCTGATTAAAATATTGAGTTAAAAACAACCAAAATCTAAAGAGTCTGGTAAAAAAATATGCCTTAAAACTGGAAAAAAGTGAACTTATGACAGCTTCTGGCAGACAACCACAATGTTTATGCAAGCGCAAAGGGGATGAGACAACATTGACAGGCGGCGGACACGGAACACGTCCTTGATTTAAATGACAGATTTATCTGGGTTTGAATATTGTTTGAAACATTTTGTATAATCTAAGTACACAACTCACCATAATATAACATATAGTAGGTCAAGTATCCATTACATATTAGACTTTTGAATCATCATCATGTGTTGTGTTGTTGTCAAACAAGTCTAAACAGGTCTAAGGTTTTCCAGCACCCTTGGGTCAACTGCCTAACCCCCCTTCTCTGTATCACTGGTTTCTCTTTTGGCTTGTTACGGCTCTTTTTCATGAAGTGCCTCTCTGTTCATGCTATCTCTAAGGCCTCACTGGGAAGCTCTCCCTCAGACGACATCATACAGCTGCCAAGATAATGTTAGACACCCAAGGAAAAAAGTCACAACCTCGTCACTGAAGCCTCGGTTCACCAGAAGAAGTGGCGTTACTTATAGCAACACGTTAACAAGCTCGGGTGTTGCTACCACTTGAGGTATATTTATGCATAGTACACGGCTGCCCAGGTTCATTAAACATCCATGTCATACATTAAAGTGAATGGTGCGGTATCAAAACTGAAAAGCAACCTGACAGCTAAAGTTAATATGAAATAAAAAATCACATCCCTCCTCATAAGTTATCAATCTGCAAAAGCTCTGAATCATTTGTGCAGCGCTTAGTTAAGTGATTGAGAAAATTATTTCCTAACTAAATCAATGGAACGTTTTAGCCTAATTAGAACTGACGTTTGATTGAGTAGTTCATAAACTTCCCACAATTTGCGAGTGCGTGTTTTCCAATTTGTAAAAATGTATTCCAAAATGGAGAATCAACCTTGACAGCCTACCTACTGAGGATCCCCTTTATTGCGATGATTAAAAGATAAATGCACACAGCAGATATTACATGGGCTTTGTCATAAATCATCAGTGAAAAAGTCTCTTCAAGGCGGTAAAATAATCAGCAGATTGGTGCATAAATGTAGCCTGATCAATGTATTCAAAGCAGATTTGCATGAAGCCACCTCGGGGTTACTGCATACGTAACCAGCTGTGAATCTCCAGGCTCATATTTGCTAATCGAGATGAAAAATAAGTTTGTCTTGTTAGTTGTGGATGATTTGATTAATGGCCACCCTTCCCGGTGTGCCTCTCCCATGATGCATGTCAACCTTTAGGGGATACTTGCTTGTCTCGTAAAGTGTTGCTTGGAAATTGTAGGTGTGTGTTAAACTGATATTTACATTAGCATACTAACAAGCACCATTACTGTGTGTGTGCTGGATCTGCTCTGCTCCTGGACAGCCACAAATAGCGAGGCAGGACATGATTTTTGCTGAATCCTGGAGATGAGGGTAATGAATTGCGTTCCGCATATGGCACATTGATAAACTCACTTCACGCCATTAATCAGCAGCAGAGGGAAATGGGAGAGTCTTGGGAACGTGCTGTGATTGACAGGCTAATTTAGAAAGAGGAACAGCTTTTCTTGCTATGAATATGGCTCCGCTTACACCGGCTAATTAAATGTGGTCACTGTGCTGCCACAGGTTTGTGCAGAAAGATCCGTTTTTTAAGGATTACATTTTTGCAGGTTTGTGTGGTAGAACGAGTGAGACGAAGGAGATGAAGGAGCTACTTGACAGTCAAAGGCTTCCCAAAGATGTTGGTCACTGGCTGGTGCAGGCTGGCTGGCTAGCTACAAGCATGCAGACACTGGAATTGTTTGGATAGAAAAGGATTATTGCTGTTATGATTGCCGGCATAAAAGCTGATGGTGCTGTGTGATTATCTCACTCTGAGTCTCATCCTCTTCTTACAGCAGCAGTGCTGAGATGGCATTAGACATCAACCCTGCCCTCAGTCTCAAAATATCCTCTATGCGTTGCCTCCCCCTTTGAATTTCTTGCGAGGGGCAATTCTTCTATTCTATTAGCATCTCATCTGGCCTTACACATTGAATTTTCTCACTTTACATTTGTGTGTTGGCAAGCGGCGCTTCTGCTTGAATAGCAGAATAATCCAATCAGCGGGGAGTGCCTCAGACCCAAGACATCTGACCTCTGCTGAGGGATCCTGTCAAAGAGCCTCTTACTTCAGATGATAATTCCCATGCTTTGTTTGTAGAGCTTCGATTCCGCTGTGTGATACAAGCCAATTTGTTTTTTTGTTTTTTTCAGATGCTATGTGTGACACTGGGGAAAGTTCATAGAATATTCATTGAAAGAGGGATAATATCAAATTAACATCAAGAGATGGAGAATGCTTACACAATGTGTTTCTGCATACGCATGTGGTTGCCACCATGGATTACTTTCTCATTATTAGGAATAGATTCAACCAATCTAAGAAAAAAGCTAGAATGGCACTTTGAAAGCACAGACCTCCGCCAAGGCCAATGGTGCATTCACATGCTCCTTCAGTAGTCCCATTTCCCGAGCTTGGAAATTGTTCATCTGACTTTGATGTGTTTATAAGCTCGAAGTCGGAACGTGGAAGCATGGACGCTGCAAATGTATGTGTTGTATGTTATTGCTTGCAATTTCTTTGCACATTTCCAGTATTTGCGTGAAAACTAAGAGCAAAGGAAGTGAGCCATGAAATGTTACCAACACTTTTGAATTGTTGTTACAACATTCATATGAATTTTCCCAGTTGGGAACACATTTTTCCTCTGAAACCACATGAATGCAGCACAACTGCCTTATCTCACAATGTTAACTAAACCAAAAATATATGTGTATCGACTCCATAATGTAAAACTTCTCCCAAATATAATGTAGTTGTTTGAATAATGTTTTTAAAAACACAAAACCTGCATTGCTCATCTCGAAATAAAGGTTTCTTTGTTGTTGGCAGGTTGGTCATAAGGGGGTTAAATCAAACAGGACAATTAATAGACATGAACTATGACAAAAATCGTCTAATAACCAGCAAAAGCACAGTGACTTCAGTTGCATTAAAACACACTGAAACTGTTCTTTATCTAGATGCCGTGCAAACTCAGCTCCCCACAGTTCATTTACCAAATTATCATAATGAGTCCTTTGCTCAGTCCAAGGAGTCCAAAAATAAAGTCCAATGCTCAGCAGAAAAATATCCTCCATGGAGTCCCTTTAGTCCATACAAAAGTTGCAATCAAAGTATGAGATTAGCCTATTTCAATTTCCACACTACCAGACTCAAACTGGGTGCATATATATATCACCAGCGACCCAAATAAAGAAAGCGCAGCCCAGAGGAACAGTAGTAGGACCAAATGATCCGGTCACTTTTTACCCGTTTCAAAGACAGAAACAAGGTCACTTTCTGAGAGTCCTGAGTTAACAGTAATACCACTGTTTGAGACAGCGCTGTCTGTATTGCATCATGTGACAAGATGAGGCTCTAAGATGTAATCTCAGGCCTTGGAAAGTAGTTTCACTCCCTTGACAGACTAGCCAATAGCTGTCTTTTTTCGTTAACCTTGCTGTTGTCTTCCACAGTTTTCTCCTGTGAGACCAATCACCTAACCTGTCCACATGGGAAGACTGTGGCACGCCCTCCAACACCGCTCTGACAGGGACTCTGTGCCTTCTACCAAGCAGTTAGTCACCCCTTTGTAAAAGTTCAAACACCTGCAGTCATGTACCAACGATGTGCAATCAAACATCACATTACTATGGAAGCTATAAACAGCCATTAGTCAAACATTTTGTGTCCAACTTATGTTTTTTTCTCAAGATCACAAGTTATTTATGTCATCTCAAAATAACAAGGTAATGGAATAATTCTCTCAAGATCATGAGGTGAAACTTTTTCCAGATAATGAAAGCTCACAAGAAAACTATGTTTTGTCCATTAAAACACAGTTGTGGCTGTTGTGTCTTGAGATTTCCACCACACTTGTCATGCCATGCTGAGGACTGATGGATGACTTGAACACTTATGTGACATTTAAGCTCATTCCTGAATTTCTTTTGTGTTTTTTATGCTTGCTGTATTTCAGAAAAACAAAGTTTGTTATCTTGAGAAATGTATTCTATTACCTTGGGAAAACAACATTTGTAATTTCAAGACAATGGCATGAATAATTTGTGATCTTTTGAAAACAAAAAGAATAAACTTGTTATTGCACGGAAGCAGAGGAAATAAAATGTTTGAATTCATGGCTGTTTAGGGCTTCTGTACGAATGAAACTGGGTTGATTGTTATATGGAAATGTCTCTGGAGTCAGAGGGCATTACATCCCAAAACCCTCATGAAACTCCATCTCTCTATGTGGTTTCTCTTGAAACTTCAACAGTTGTTTATGTTGAGGTAATGTTCAGTGGATACAATAGATGCTGGGTCAATATAGAATGCAGGTGCAGTCATACAACAGTGTAAAATAATGAGAATACAGATAGAAAAAGGTGCTTCACGATATTAGATACTCTCAGAGGAAGATCCACACAAATGACACAGGGTGTAAGCTTGTGTGTAGGGTCGACAACTGGCGACCTGACTCTCGAAAAACCTACATTATGGCCTCTTTATCAAGTTACACCCTTGAATAGCTACACTGTCATTACATCCCACCTCTGCCTGAGGAGTTAGCCTACTTCATGATAGAAACTGAGCATTTCCAACCAAAAACATGGAAGCAAAGAGGTTCTGCTGCTGTTCCTTTGATTGTTAAATCACATTATGCTTGTGTAACGGGGGACTGTTTATTAGCAACAACAAGGAATGTTGAGCACTGTGCTGCTTTGAATCGACGTCTTCTGTTGTTAAGTCACATTATGCTTATGAAAAATTATACAAGTGGTCCAAGTAATGGCTGCATATTAATGAGGTTTAATTTTTGACTGCTGGTGAGGACACTGGAACGCACAGTAGAGCGGGCTAATTAGAAGAACATGATAAGTTATGGTTTGATGGGTTTTCAGCCCCCGCAGTGCTCTCGCTATAAATCTTATTTACCCGTCTATTCCAGATGCATGCACATCTTCAGCTGCAAACCCATACGTGTCATGCCTACAGTACGTTTCATCTGCTATCACACAGTCAGTCCCATCTGTTACAGAGGCAAGGTCATGCTATGTTGTATACTTCATGTAAGATGCCAGTCATCTCTTGTGCAGCTGCCTTGTATTGTGTCAGGAACGACTAGTTTCTTATTTTGTACGACAAATTAAAACAATACAGGTCCCGCCAGAGGAGGGGATGTCAGAGACCTATGACTGAGGGGAACGACCGAGGCAGAGAGAGAGAGAGAGAAAGTAATATTCATAGTGCACAACATCACTCACTAGCATGTGAGGATCCCCTGCCATAGTAACATAATCCTCATCCAAGGCCTTCAGGTTTAGTAAAAGGACATGGAGCCTGAATCTTTCATTAAATGAAGGCTTATTTCATTATTTAGAAGGTGTTATTTTCTGCCTCAGTTCACAGGCTAAACGCCAACTGGCAACTCCAAGGCCTATTTAAATGAGTCAGATTCTGGTCCCATCTGCCCTCCCGGTTCCGTCACTCTTTCCCGCGAGTGGGTGGGCAGACTGGATAATGCAGTCAGCCTGTGAGGTGCAGACTGTCTTCTGCTGTGTCATCTGTCTTCCCACTAAGCATCCCACTCACCTGTGCCAAAGCCTTGGCCTCAGCAACATGCAGGCCACAGGTAGGATTCTTTTTAATTGGAAAACTTCAGCTGATATAAAGTGCACGTTGTTAAAAGGAAGTTGTATTTTATATGTCTCTCATAGAGATGTAGCTTAAGTTAAAACACCAGTGGGGCAATAAGAAGAAGTTTAAAAACGACTACCTTTTTGAAAGATATTTCATTAAGATTACAAGCATATTTTTTGGTAGCATTGGTCCTGTGAACACTCAGTTATGATATCACCACATACTGTACGAAAGAAGTGGATATGGTCACTGTGAATGTTTTGAAAAGACTGTTTGAAAAGACTTAAAACTAATGATTGAGACCATAAACTCTTTAGGAAAATATTTACTGAGGTAATGAATCAAGTGAGAAGTAGTTTCTCAGAGATTTCTATACAATCAGACTCCCTTTTGCAATCCTTGGAGTCACCCCCTGCTGGCCATTATAAATAATGCTGTTTAAGGCACTTCTGCATTGACTTCACTTTTCAGACTCGGAGGATACATCCACTTCTTTTATACAGTTTATGTGAATGACATTTTGCAGCACATTGTTAAACAATAACAAGTTCAATCAAAGAATGATTCATCAAAGGGTTTTCTGAGTCACAAAGTAGCAAATCATCTGAAAAATCTCTGCTAAACTTAAACATACAGTCTCCTCACCCGGTTGCTGAGGTGACATGTCATGTGCTTAATGGCTGTCATAATCCTTGGAGCTGTAAACACACTCTCTAATATTAGTCGCTCTGTTTACACGGTCTGGAAAAAGTTTCTCACATTGTCCTGTCATGATACTGCCTGGACTTGTCTGCAATGAGTCACCATAACATATTCATGCATATTGACTGTGCTTATATAATAAAGCGATTCAGATTCTGAATGAGGATTTTCAAGAAAAGTAGTTTTTATGAGCCATGCAGCGAGCATGGCCTTGTCCTCGCCCAATGACATGAGAGGCATGCATAATCATGTCATGTACTTGTGGATTTTGTGTGCCTTGGGAATGAATGGTTGCAGTTTCATAGACTGTCAAATAGAGAGCATCATTACACACAGCTCTGACTGCTGAGGGATCATTTGAATAATGTCGTTGGTTACATTATTATCTGTTCCATTCATTATTGGCTGGTAGAGTGGTTCTGTTGCTATTACAGAGGGATAACACTTCACTGTATGAAACCTTTCATTTACTGCGCTGGGTTTGGCATAATGCTGTGTGTTGTCTCCGAGGGGGAAACCATTATCTGCAGCAGAGAAATCCTCTCTTCATAGAAAGTCTTCAGCTTCATAACAAACAAAAACTGGCCTTCTTTCCCTTTTTACTTAATTTTCCAAATGACTTAGTAAATAAATCTCTGCTGAGGAATGAAGCAGCCTCCATTGCTACTTATCTGGGGATTTGTGTAGCTTTGAGCACTAAACAGGAAACAAAGCCAGGGGAAATAAAGGAGCCAGCACAAGCCCATAACGTAACATCTGTTGACATCAGTCGTTAAGTGAAATATGACCACGGCATTCATTAAGAAAAAGACACAGTTTTTGTTGTCGGTGGTCCAATCTGCTAATCTGCAGAGTATTTTCATGGCATGATGGGAATCTCTGAATTAGTTAGAAGATTTGGCACCCACAAGTCTCATTTCCCCAGTGTGCAATGTGCTCTCTTGTTACAGTGATGCACAAAATAATTCCCCACTTTGCCAGATGTCCTGCTATCTGGAGCTGTGAGTTTATTATCCTGTGAGAATGTAAGGGGATAGTCTGACTTGCAGATCCTCTGTCATCTATATTCCCTGCAAATGACATCCCCAATGTTGGAGGAATGTCAGAATGAAGGCATAGAGGTGAAAGATATCTTAACTTTTTGTGATACTTTATTGATTGCTTTCACTGCCAATGAAGGCAGAGTAGGGGGTCAACCGCAGGCCAGGGCCCCTGGAGTTGGTTTTGTCTTCACTTTATTCAGCTCAAGGTCAATACTGTATGGATAGCTGCACTCCACAAAGGCAGTTGGTAGTGGTGGGGAAATGCATTCAAGACTGCTGTCAATATTGTCATGGATTACTTGCACACACAGGTCTGCAGTGGGGCACAGATGGAAATGAAATCAGGCATGGCGAGGACGGTGATCACAGAATAAATAAAAGGTCTGTCGTTGATTGATTTTTTCAAGGAAACGTTCAGGTTAAAGGAACAGGTCAACCTGAAAATATTTTTTTTCTTTCCATAGTTGTCTTTATTAGTCTCGCCTGATTTGGAGTGAGAGTGTTGAGTTATCAGTTTGGATGTCAGCCTTCTCTTGAATGTCATGTAACTATATGGAACTTTACTTATGGAGCTTAAAGCGCCAAAAAATTGCATTTGAAAATCTCAACATTAAAAAGAGAGACTGATTTTGTGTTTTTCAAATGTAGTTCTATTATATTAGGTAAATGCAGACATCTTTATATCTCAAACACTCCAACACCAAAACTATCGAGATTAATAAATAGCACTACAGGAGAGAGTAGAAATATGTATTTTTGGTTTCGGGGTGAACTGTCCCTTTAAGAGCTATGTACAACTAACAATGCAGCACTACTGGCAAAAATATATATATATTTATATAATCACTTCTTATGTTCTGCTTGAGTTTTCAGGGACTGGACATTTGGAGGTTGTCCTCTTCTTCTGTTTGAGGAAATAAAAGTGCACTAACCCTGAGCAGATCAATTGTTACACCTAAAACGCCTTATCTTGTTCAGCACTTTCTGCTCTGTTGTAGCAATAACTTGTGCACTGAAGTCAAACTAAAGTGATTATACAAAATTAAAATGAATTGAATTTGTTGCCTAAACTGAGTAATTTGACACACGATTAACTTCAGAACAAACTGTAAGTGGTAAAAACATACAATCAAACACACCACTTATATTAGTTGAAGGCAGCAGGTGTGATTTTGTGAATATTTTATACAGATGGAAGCCCTAAAAGCCACATAAATAATCAATATACGTATAATACGGGGCAAATCTGCATTTGATTACAAGGGAGGATTTTTTGTTTTCAAAGCTTTGCTTAAACCTTGTGTGCATTACTTTGTTTCCCACTGGCTTTTCTCTGTAAGGAATCAGAAGTAAAGCAGCAAAAAGAATCAGCAGTATAATTAGAGTAATTAAGAAAGCGCGGGGCAGGCAGTGTTTTGGATGCAATGAACCACTAAGCACAGTCCCTGGGTGGTAATTACATGTATACACTAGCAGCCTGAGCTTTGTTCAAGGTTTTGCTACACTGGTCTTGGATTGTATGAGACTGTTTGTGCGTGCAGGAAGACGTAATTGGCAGAAGAAACAAAAACATGATCTCAAACTGAGACAGATTTGTAACCTAGCATCCTGGGAAATAAACAGGTATGCAACGTGTGTGTGTTCAAAATTCACTCCGGCAATTAATGTAACAGAATGATATGTGTGAAGGGTTCAAGGGTGGAATGTAAGTCCTTTTTATCCCCAAGTACTTGGCTTTAGTATTTTGATTCCCTGTTAAATAATACTTCTACCCCATTACATGTCAGAGGAAAATACTTTTTTTATTCAGTTAGTCAGCTAGTTACTAGTCACTTCATAGATTAACATTAAAAATACAAAATATAATCAATAATCTACAGTTATGATACTAGGATGTTAAAATATATAAATAATACAAATATAAATAATACTCGATACCTCTTTTGATACCAAGGCAAAAGGAAAAAAAGTCCAAGTTATACAAAATAGAATCATTTCTGAGGAATATAGGATCATATAAAATAAAAGTATGATTTTTAATTAGATTTTTTTTCTCTTGATCCTGCATACAATGCTGGTGCAGGAAAAAGTAACAAAACAAATACGAACACATTGAATGATGTTAAAGTAGTAATAATAGTAGAATGTAGTAATACTGCAACATTAAAGTGATGAGCACATTAATGTATCAATAATTAAAATCAATAACATAAAATATATTATTGAGAAATGGGCTATTCTATTGATTAATTAAAATATATTTTGAAGCAAATACTTTGTACTTTTAAATGTACAGGTTTTAATGGTAACCCAGTATTTCCACTCTGTGGTATTAGTACCTTCTTTAAAGTAAAATATCGGATTCTTTTTATCGCCACTGGATAGATACATTTAATTTCCCATGCACTGCTGTGGATGACATCACTTTAGATTTTTTTTGCCCTGAATACAGAATTAAAGGTGGATGAAGATATCCCTATATCTACTGTACTTGACATTTTGGAGGTTCACATTTCACTGCATGGATTAGATTTCATCACATCGACCTTGCAGCATGGATACATCACTGGTACTCCTCATCTCTGGCCTGAAAGTACCTGTCCCGCTCTGTCTGACTCGACGCATCGTCTCAAAATTACAGCCTGTGTGAAGAAAACTCCCCGTTTCCAGCCCCGCTGGGACACACTATATCAGGGGTACACCTGGTGAGCAGACCTGGTGCGATACTGATAAGATTTGTTTTCCAGAGCTGTGCACCTCTGATGCAGTTGTATCTACCTGAAGAGACAAACTATTACAAAATAATTTCCATTCTGCCCAGCCCGGCCTGCTTCACACCGTCCCATAGATCATCTCGGAGGGGAAGCTGGAATCATATATTGGATATCCATCCCCATCCATCCTCTCCCTGTCAATTACAATGGCTCACTTTGGCACCGCGAGTCGGACCTGTGACACACATCAAGGTCTAAGTGCAGCTTTCACAAAGTTAATGGCAGTTGTGGTAGACATTAAATATTACAAATAGTCTCAGAGGTGCTTTTTAAAAGGCTTTTTAAAGGGAAGAGGGTTAAAAAGTCACTTCTTGTTCCTAAATTCATACTACCCATTGCCTTTTAATACTTTAAAGAATAGAAGTTATAGTAAATGTTGGGTCGAACATTATTTCTAATTGCCTTACCAACAAAGTCATACTGCACTTTTAGTTCTACTGAGTCACTGATGCAGAAGGAAACATGGTTACAGTTTTATTTCACATAGAGAAACCTGCTGTTTTTTGAACATTTGCACACCTGCTTCACACTCATTCACATGTACAATAATCTTCACACCCTGCTACAAATGGACTGTACTGCTTCAGGCTGTTCTCAATTAATGTCATTTACTGTACTTTAACCAACAAAAATTATACAATGGTCTTGGTCATTAAATCATGAAAAAGCACCTAGTGGCATGTGAACACAAGAAATGGTGCATAACTGCTCAAAAGATGCCCAATCCTGTGTGAGGATAGGTTGTAAATCTGGATTGCTGCCTGCTCAGGGGAGAGTTCGTCAGAAGCCGTTTCTAATTTCCAAGTTGATGCAATTAAATGGTATATTAAAATCCAAAGCTGGTATAATATTCATTATGCTCGTCACCCATGAATTTTAAGACTGCTGTCATGTCACATCTGCTTTACTTTTCAAAAGAAGACAAAATACTGAGAGACACCTTTGAGTGTGTAGTATATTTTAGCTTGTTTTCCAACAAGGTGAAATTCACTTGTGCATAATTTTAAGTTGCTAATCTACCAGTAGAATGCCGTTTTCTTTCTTTTTGATAAACCAAGCCCTGATGAGAAGACGTCGCCAAGTGACATATAATAAGTATTTCATTAAAAAGCGATGCAACAATGAAAATGTGTCTTCTTTGAGCCTAACAGGCCCCTGTGGCTCTACAGTGTGCTTTAATAGCAGCTTTCACTGGACGATGTTCTTAAATATTACCTTGAGAAATCTCATTAATTCCCACTTAATTATCATCACATTCCATTTGGTGGATGACTGGAGGAAAGCTGTGATACAGGGAACCAGTATCAATACTGGGACTGCATTCTGACAGGCTCCTCATTTACTTAACAAGCGAGTGATCCCAACGCATTCCAGATACTGTAATTAATCATTTACATACTCCGAGTGTCACCTGATAGGTCATCCTGCTGTGCTTTTCTAGTGCTCTCATTAAAATGCTAATCCGAACTCCTGACCCACCCTGCCGCTGCTGAGGAAGACTACTCATAATGACTCTCTCCCTCACGCTTCTCCGTGGCCCCCTAAGACCTCCATAACAGGAGGTGGCATGGGCCGAAAACAGGGAACTTTTCCACTCAACAGGAGCACTCAAAGTGCGCAGATATTCATTTATTCTGATGTGCTCCCTGGTGCTGCTGTGGAAACGCAGGGCTCATTAACCAAATGTGGTTTTTAAAATAGCTATTTCCCCCTCGCTTCACCTAGTTGATATACTATACACCATAGGTGACTGATATTCATTTAGAAAATGTAACCTGAAAGATTATGAACTGCTAAGGACCATCTGTCACAGTACAACACCAGGCTGGGGCGTGTGCAGAGGAGAGGATGGAGCTCAGCCTCTCACAGATAACGGGACGACTCAATTATTTAACTGATCCAGGAAGTTTTTTAAACTCCCAAACTGGGAAGGTTGTCAGAATACATGGGCTATGTGGAGCAGCTTTGGAGGAACAGATCGGTAGGTGGAGGGTAAATAGACTATGTACAGCAATTTTCTAGTAATGGCAACAACTCAAAGCACTTTTACTCTTCACGGCTGCATTTATTCATTCACACACTGGTGGCCAAAGCAACCATGGATCAGTGGGATAAACATTCACACTCACTCACGCCTGATCATCTCAATTTGGCGCTGAATTGCTCACGGATTCTTTGACATAGATTGTATCTATTGTTAAGTTATTTAGATGTAGACCAGGGATGGAATCACCAACTCTCAGATCAGTGGGCAACAGCTTTACCCTCTGAGCCACAGTCACCTGAGGGGCAGGTGGGAGGAAGTCAGCACCTCACAGCACAGATGTTTTGTTCAAATAGACCCATGACACCAATGACAAAAGCTCAGCACGGCAGGTTTTAATAACATTAGTTCAAATTGGTAAACTTTGATATTTGATTTTACAAGAGATTTTTCATGTTTGTTCGACCCGTCTATCTACCCCGACCTCTGCCCAGTGTCAGCTGGATGAGCTCCAGCCCCCCAACGACCGTGGTCAGGATAAGCGGTTATGAAATTAACAAGTTAATGTGCATGTCCTTGTTTTTCAGGAGCCAGGATGGAGCCATGCCCATGAGACTTGCATAAAGGTAAATTTAACAATATTCTCTACGATTGGCCCATAAAGCTGAACAAACCCTAAAAACCGATCCAGGGTCCAACCATCGATCGGTACAGTGCACCATTTGCTGCATTAGTCCCACCAACAACGCAGCTGAATTAGTAATAAGGTAAAGACAGCTTACAGTTCTGAACACTGTTACACTGTAATAAATTATATATATGATCTGCTACATATTTCATTCCTTCTGTATGTGCATGTTTTCTCAAGTGACCCTGGAGCTGTATAGCCTGTCAGTCTAACAATGATTATAAAACAGTCCTCCCTAGCTGATGGATATGAAAGTGCATTGTGATAATGGAGCGGTTATTTTGACTAGGCAATGCCAGTAAACAGGGCATATGAGAACACACATGAATGGGTGGCTGCGCAGCAAACCATGCATGCGGGCATCACAAGCCAGAGAAAGGCCTCTGTTGGCTGGTATGGACACGACTATAAGGACAAAAAATATGCACACACAATCTCGCAGTGCATACCAGTGACACCACAATGTGGTGCTTCTTCAAATTAAAAATGTAATGTATTTAAATTATGCATTTCAACTAGAATACGTACATTCTGAACTAATTAATTAAGACGGTGTTGTTGGGATTGTTGGTTTCAGAGTATCTGCAGCTGTCAGAGATCAGATATCCAAATGTGTTGGGAAGCCTCTTCAAGGCTTCTTATTGGCTTCTGGATGGTTAGTTAGATCAGTACCCCTCTCATATCTGTCCATTGAATAAGTGGGCCGCTAGTTAGCTTAGCACAAAGACTAGAAACAGAGGGAAACAGCATGCATCTAAAGTTCCCTCATTAACATGTCATATTTTGTTTGTTTAATCAATATAAAATCAGCAACAACCAGTGAAAACAACCAGTCACAGATTCTTGGCTGGAGACAGTGGCTTTCCACTGGTTGCCTGGCAACTGGTCCAGGATGTAACCTCCCATAAAACTGAATTGTTATTTTTTGTGCCAATTAAACAAATGAGATATGACGTGTTAATTATGCTGTATATAATGCATACAGACTCGGATTATAGTCATTGATCATTTAAATAATGTTTTCACAGCAAGACTGTAAAAATAAAATACGGCCATTTGACTTCTGAAATGTGTTTCCTGCCAGAGAGACAAGGGTGTCAGGAATATCACGATCACTGATGACAGTGATGAATATGATGATGTTGAACATTGAGTGACAGCGTGACGGAGAGTGATGGCTCGGGTTAAAAGGTGATAAATGGTCTGTTTATGTCATGTCAGGTTGAATAATGTGTCCAACTTCCTTTAAACATGCTGGAATTGAAGTTGTTGGTACTCGAATTGTAACATTAAGTATTACATTTGTGAAATTAATCAATTAATCATTTTTTAATTTTCAAATGAATTCTCTTTTTTTTTTAGTAGTAGCTGTAATCAGAAGAATATATATGATATGTTTAAATATAAAGCAAACTAAATGACCAGCAAGTACTCTGCAATGTAAAATTACTGTTTTTGTCAATAAAGCCTGGTGGCTTTGATGAGAGCATAGAGCAGTACCCTCTGTGTCAACTTCAACGGGGCTGTCTGACAGCAAGGTAAAGCAGCTACATATATACACTTTAACTGCTGCTCCCCTCGTCTTTAGCAGGACATTCTTAAGCTTCCTTTCCTGTCTGCTTCTCCAAACTGAGGGTGTGCCAATCGCCATAAAGTGCCTCATACAGCCACACTTCAATAAATACAAACTATCCCTTGAAAGGTGTTGTGTGTGTGTTATGTGTTGTATTTTTTGGTTCTGCAGTGCCAGAGCAAAAGCAGGAGTATGTACCCTGAGCATACAGACTTCACACAGTGTAGTACATGACTGTTTCACTGCCAGGGTGCAGATCTGAACTGAGGATGTCTGTTGGTTTCTGACAAAGAAATAACTATAGTGATACACACACAGAGACACACGCACACACACAGACTTTTTTTTTTTAGGAATTACACTTAATGATTGCTACAGCCAGCAGGATGGTAATTAATACATTTCTGTGGATTTCCATCTCATAAAGCTCTGAAGACTACAGTGTCATAGCAGCTGAATCAAAACCATAATTATTTACTGGGGAATTAATGGGCAGGATTTTTAATGACAGTGGTCCAGATTACTGTAACAGCATATAGGTATTGGCATTAGCAGTTAATCCTGATAGATGTACTGTAACAGCACATATGCAAAACATAAACAAAGCAGAGAATCAAAGCAAAGCAGCTACGCACAGGAGGAAAGCTCACTACTGTGGCTTTTAAACACAGAATACACAAACATCCAAGCATGTGCAGAGGAATTATCGCAAAAGTCATGAAATAATCATGCAAAAACTCTTTGGGTCTTATTTGATCCACAGAGCTAAAGCTCTCAATTTATTTTCTGTACAAGTGAAAGCTCTGCCTTTGTCTGGGGTTTAAAAATAGACTTTCATTAATACTGTCCGTGACAATATTAATCACGTCAAACCTCCAACGGAGTGGAGAAGAGGGCTGAAGCAGCCTGTCGTATTCAGAAAACATATTCTACTGTAGCGGCTCGTCGAAAAAAAGCTTCTCTCCAGCAAACAAATGGCTGCAATAACTCCGGGCCTCAAACACAATAGCTTCTTTCCAGGGAGAGGAATCAAATAAATGGAACAAACTGGCTGGAAGTGATATGTCACTATATTAGATGCCTCTGTGCCAATATTAGATGCTACTATACCCGGTATAGCCTCTGGGTCAGATTTAGACAGCGTTTGGGTTAACTGTGCCTCTATGTCATATTGAGAAACAGTTTGAAGAGACATTTGAACCAAAATGATGCTGGTAAAACAGTATCATTTCAAGCAGCCATAAGGTATAAAGTGGGCTGAGTGTGGATCCAATTAAAGCCACAGAAGCACAAAAGAAAGAATCAATAATTCAGATGTCAAGATAGACCAAAGCGGATCCTAAAATCCCCTCCATCTCCTATGGAAAGGATGAGAATTTATCATTGTCTCTGTGGCACCTTACTTATCGTCCTCTTAACTTTAGCAGGACTGATAATGCCAGCATGATTTATCACTGGTCAGCAGAGAGGCTACTGATCCCTGAAAGAGGTTTGTGTTTATGCATTATTCAAAACCTTTTTTTTTAATCAGTCACTTTAGGATTAGGGGGGAAATGCTTAGTTCTCTTTCTGAAGGCTTCTTACAAATGTGCTTTCTGCTTCCCACTTAGTTTGACTGTTTTATTGTTTCTGAATCAAAGAAGCCAAGAGGAGAGGCCAGTGAAACCACAAATTATCTTCCACAGCGGGAAAAAAAGCATATCAGCTCATCACACTGGACTGATAATGCACTGTGTAGATATTATATTTGTCCAAAATTAGAAACGGGAACCGATGCGCAACCGTATTAATAGCAAATGCTATGATTTCTGTCTTGACATATCCTGAGCTTCCACCCCAGTCATCTTTTCTGATTGCGCCAATAATGTTAACAGCTGTAACAGGAGCGAGCCCAATCGATCAGGCTGTGTTATGAGAAGCTTGTTGCAGTTGCTGGTGAGCATCAGTTGAGCTGCGATAGAGTGAGAGGAGCCATGTGTTAATGAGGTGAGTAATTAAAGAGGGGGATATTGAGCCTGCTGACCCCTCTGGCCCTGCTGAGCATGGGGACCGGAGAGAGATGGACCATGAGGCCAAATTACCCTAAGACGACTCATTAGATGAGCTTGGCTACACGGGGAGGTCCCACTGATTCTCCATGCTGCCTCTGTCCTACATCTCTCACTGACCTGCACATATTGAGACGGTTATTGATTTTTTTTTAGGGTAGCCATGTGTTCCATTTTTGGCTTCCCTACAAAAGAAAACAAAAAAAACAACAGAGAAATTGTTGATAAGGTTTGATCCCGGCACAAACTGGAGGACTTGCACTTTCAGTCACTTGGATGACCGAGTGTGCAATAGGTGCCAAGAGAGAACGCTACATGAGATAAGAGGACAGAGGAGACAAGCAGGAACATGATGCGGGGGAGACGTGGGACTTTGGCCAACACAGATGTCTATGACAGCGAGGGAAGCCCCCGCATCCACTGCCAGGAAGAAACACTGTATCAGAGATGAGATTTATGTAAGCCAGGTTAGTGTGCATGCCAGTGTCAATGTAAAGGATGATGACTAATGAAGAAAATGAATCATGGACTGGAGATATAGAAATGTGGCTATTTTTGATCATTTAACATATGAAATATGGGAGTAACAAAAAATGTGACAGCTTCTTGTGTAATGTGTTATCCATAATCCCTTTAAATTTAGCATTTGGGGCTTTTGTTTACATGTTCGGTCATTACATTAGTCATTATGTAAAACCTGCACATATGGGGCTAATATAAATATTTGAGGCTCAGACCAAGCCTAGGGGGATCCAGAGGGAACAAAAACACAAGATTTGCCAAGGAAAAAAAAATCCCCCTGTAAAGCCTACATCATATTTTGTTGTCGAAATATTCTCCGACTGTCTTGAAACCACAACAAAACAAATGCTAAGACTGACTCATTTTCACAACATTGTCTGATGTTCCACTCAAAAATGTTGAGTGGAACATTTCTTATGATTAAGTCTCTTAAAATGTCTGACTTTGACTATGCTGACTTGTATCTCAAAGTTTGTGACTAAATATGTTTTTCACATTTCTCGACTAAAGGATGAGATGTCTGTTCACTTCACTACAATCTGACATTCAACTGAATGTCGCCAAGCCACCGTAGGTATGTCACAACTTCAGTCGACAAAAGCCATAAAAGAAACCCGAAACTTCCACAGTATGTGGAATGGCATGTCACTGCAGAGAGGGAAAACATCACTGTGTACTGTAGATGCACAGCGCTTGCTGTCACCAGTAACAGCAGCACTGTTGCGCTCACTCTGCACGCCATAGCCAGCTAGCAGTGGCGGGTGGGACGAGACCAGATCCAGAATTTCTCAATACGGGAAAAAGAGTTAATGTGTTTCCAACACCTTTTAAGAGTTTCTTTAGGCCAATAGAGGAGTTTTAGTCAATTATATTTGTCTTTGGGGAATTGAGCAGTATAGTGATAGTAGTAGTAGTGGTACTAGTAGTAGTAGTAGTAGTAGTAGTAGTAGTAGTAGTAGTAGTAGTAGTAGTATAGAACAACAGCCCATGTCAGTGTTAGGGTGGACCTATAAATTGTGAAATTTCTCAGTAATGGAACTTTTGCTCTCATCATTTGCTGGTCCAGTCAGCGAGGCTCGGGGGAAATGACACAAACACATGGTAATTAATATAATCACTGAAAATTAAACAGTAATTTACCAAACTGCATATCATTGGCAAGAATAACATTGGTAATGTGTAATCAGGCAAATGTGTTCCACGGGCAGTGACTTATCAACGAAAACATCTCTGGGCAAAAATCTAGACAAGAGAAAATGAAAGATTTGTCTCCAGGTATTGAGGTTTTTGGCGTCACACTGAAACAGAAGAACCAGTGAGGAAAACAAGAGATTAATCCTATGTTGCAGATATCTTTGTCTCCCTGTTGTCAGTGACAAATAGGATGAGGTGGGCCTCCATGATATAAAGTGCTGTATTGTTCAGGTGATGAAATATATGTTTTGTTTTGCTTTGATTAATTCTTAGCTACACATTCATCAGAGCAATGCAATTATAGTGCACCACAAGGCATTTGTAATTTGTATTTTTGGAATTTATTTGACCTTTTGTCTCACTTTGATGCAATGTATGATGTGGTTTTCAAGCAAAAG
Organism: Serranus cabrilla; assembly: GCA_903364295.1. Classification (NCBI taxonomy): domain Eukaryota; kingdom Metazoa; phylum Chordata; class Actinopteri; order Perciformes; family Serranidae; genus Serranus; species Serranus cabrilla. Next base: position 1,645,617 of record CAFUXE010000282.1, on the reverse strand, counting down.
TAAAACTATTCATTGCGTAAACTGGCAGAATGCCAGTGGAAAATAACTTTCACAAATAATGACTCCATTACTTCAGCCACTTTACCTCCTCAAGGTGATGAGCCAGAATGCAACATCCTTGCATATCTTATCCCATGATCATCACCTGTATTACAGGACGGTACAGTACTCCCAATTAACAAGGGTGTAAACAGTGAAGCCTACCTCCTCGGCTGTTCATATTTGAACATGGTAATCATCTCTCTGATGTGGTGATTGGCACAGAGTCACTCCAAACATGACAGCCGCTGTACTGAAAATGAGCCAGTTCAAACCTTCTCTTTGAACCCATTTGCTAATTTATTGCCAGGAAAACTCTTTCTTTATTATTCTTCCAATATTAGAGAATATAAATGAAGGAATCTTTAATGGCATCCTGCAGCTGCTTGTTTTCTACATTTCTTGAATGTCCTGAGCCATAAGAGCGTGATAATCATAAACTCTATGTGTTGGTGTGTAAGTGTGTGCTCAAATCTTACTCCCAATGTGGTAATGAAGAATATTTATGCTTATAAAAAAACAGACATTATACAGCAAATCTATGACTAACAAAGTGTTATTTCTCTTTCCCAAATGTATAGCTCCTTCCATTGTTAGTCAGAGAAAAGGCATTAACACCTCTGTGCTGACAACACCAGAAAATCAATGCACAGTTTCCTCACCCATGCTTCAAGATGGAAAATAATGGGCACACATCCAATTAGAGTTTAGAATTCAAAAAAAGTCGTAATTTAAGAACAACGTTGTTCCTCAATTTGGTGACATTTTTGGTGATCTGCAGTCATTACTCGCACCAATTTTCCAACAGTCCTGCTTTGATGGCACTGAAGTGACAGCTGTTCCAAACAAACAAGCTGCCTGATCCAAGGAGGTAAACAGAGATTTATCCACAGCATCCAAACTTTAAAAATATTCCAAACACACTTCATATGATGTGATGCTTGATACTGTGTAGGTAATACAATTGGCAGACACAAGCTAATGATGAAATAAAAATGTTTTAAACATGATTTATTTCTACAATTTTTACATGGACAAGTATATGAGTTTTCTTTTAGTTCATGTTCGAGCCGTTGTTGGTATTAGCTCAATATGACAGTAGAAACACTATGGATATTCTGTAAATGTGACATTTTTCATCGTCACTCATTTTTCAGGGTTTTTTTTAACCGGGGGAGACAACGTTTGATTCGTTGCTTTGATCAGAGTCTGACTCCTGTATCTATTTTACTTTACTGTATGAAGCAGCTGTATCTTCAAACATAATTGATTTCTGTGCAACAAGGATTTTTCCCTCCTGACAAATATCTGCACAGTACAGGTACCAGACATTTGGAAGAACTAATGTAAATGCCTTTGTGAAAGGTTAAACTGTGGCATAGCGACAGTCAAAGGTAGCCAAATCATGGGCAGATCACGAGAGGATGGACCCCTGGGCACAGACCACCTCTCCTATAGGACCAAGACACGCACAGGGACTCTTTGCAGTTATTTTGTATCTCTTTATGGTATTTTTTGGGTGTTTCTATAGTTGTTTTGCATCATATTGTAGTTGTTGTGTGGCTCTTTGAATATGTTTTTGTGTCTTAGTCCAGGAATTTTAGTTTTGTATCTCTGTTATTTCGGTATCTTTGTGGTTGTTTTTATTTGTAAACTGTGGTTGTTTTGCCTCCTTTTGTAGTTGCTTTGTGTTTCGTTGTAGTTGCTTTGTGTCTTTTTGTGGTTGTTTTGCCCTTTTCATAGTCGTTCCAGGTCTTTTTGGTCTTTGCAGCTGTTCTTGTCTTTGTAGTCATGTCATGCTTCTTTGTGGTCATTTTGAATTACTTCCCAGTTGGTATGTGTTTCTTTGAGTGACAGCAAATGTATACTAAATATATACAAATAAAAAGTTGGACATACTGAGAACACTTTCAGGAGTTGGCCGATGCATCGATGGAAATATAACTAGAATTATGTTTGGTCTCTAATCCCTCCACACAGCCATTCAGCCTGTGCCATCTACATTTGTCAGCGTGGTAGTAAGCTCACTATGCTTCTCCTAGGGCGTTACTGTGGAAACGATAGTGGCAGAAGCTAGGTGTCCAGATGGAGCAGCTGTTGGGGTTTTCCTGAGCTGAGCTGCTCTGATGCCACAAATGAAGCTGATGATGCCTTTGAACTTTACACAGTCAACACATCCCTCTTGTTTCAGCTCTGCTCAGTGCCACTCCATCAAAACCCCCAAGTGCCCCCCCTTCACAAACACATACACACACACACTGCCTGCCAACATCAGGATCTGCCTTCCCCTCCACCACATCTTCCTGTTTTCAAGATAAGAAGGACCGAACTCACACCAGGAGACGCTGCACGGCAGGTCTCAACATCCCACGCTCTTCTCCATGCAGAGATGGCCTGAAACTGACACCGGCAACAGAAGCCTCATTAATCTTTATAGCAGCTCGAGAGTTACCCTCTTCTCTCTGCCTGTCTGCTAGGTGGCATATTCTCTTGAGAGCGCTATTCAACATCTTGGAGGTGCAGCACGTTGTCAAAGCAAAAGATTGAGCACGTGGTGTGGAGCAGATGAAAGGCAAACAGGGTATGTATTTGAATATAACCTGTGTGAAGGCATTTACGGAATTAACAGCTTAAGCAGCTCTGAAATCTCCTCTTTAAATTTCCTACACCTGCACCCGTGACCCTGCATGCTGCAGTGCAGCTTAGGCTGTTAATGCAGACTTCTGTGCCCTCAGCCTGCTGTCAGCATGGAGACAATGTATGCATGCACCCATGAGTGCGGGCCTCATGTGAATAGCTGGACCTTACATGCACAGTAAAAAAAAGGAGCTTGTATTTATTATCGTCATTGTTTTTATTGCAGTCAAACCTGTCTTGTTCCGAAGATATTAAACACACACAAAAGGGCACTGAGAAGGTATGATCGAGGCGATGCCCCAATTCTGTCAAAATGTTCCCTCACTGAGTCCTCCCTGCTTTTTTCTGTGGTGCTTTGTTGCTTGGCTCGCCTGTAAGAATCAATCAGCTCTTTACACCTGGGTTATGATGGCCCCAACTAGCCTCTGTGTACTGTGATATCTGCAGAGGAAGGAGAGACTCATCTTTTCCAACTAGTTCCAATTACAGAGGTGTTGATAATTAGCTGGATAACAATTAAAACAGATATAAAATGTAAACGTTCTCTTGCATGATTTTTACAAAGAAAAATATCAAGGATGCTTAAAAGTTCAAGTTAAAATAACTTAATTAATTAACTTAATTTTAAAGACCCCATATTGTAAAAAGTGAGAGTCTTTTTTTGAAAATAAAGCAGCAGGTCTAGGTGCTACACTACATAAATAGTGTATGAAAATACCAACACGACTGGTATTCATAAACTGTGCCTTTCATCAAGCCGTCTGGACTTCTGTGAGGAAGTGGTATCACAGTTACACAATGTATAAGTAGAAAGTGCCACTACAGCATTGGTTTTGTCATTCCCCGGCTGCAATGATGGTGCAGAGATGCTGAGAGCGCAGATGCAAAACAAAAGGAATTAATCGTAAAGGACAACTTGAGCCAACACAGGTATGCAAAACTGGGTTGATGTTTTAGGACAAACTCAACATACAATTGTGAGCTTGAAACGAGAATAATATGACTATTGCAGCTGTGAATGCAGTCACAGATAAACTGCACAGATTTTTGACAAGCCAGCTCACTCTAGTTTCTTTCAAGTTCAAACTATTTTGATAAAATGTCTTTTTCATCGCCTAATCTCTAACTTTTTCCTTCTCTACATCATGGAAACTTTTCAGTCAAAGAAGACATTCCTGCACAGACTAAAACAGCCTTGAGGGGATGTGTGGAAAAAAAGCAGAATAGCTTTCTTCCACGCGTGAGTAGAATTCTTATTCTTCGTTTAGGGTCAAGAGCTGCGACCTGGCTCCAATCTTGGTGGCAGATCCAAATGTCTCCAGTAGCAAAATGACAAAGATTAACTGTCCCTTGGAGCTTGAAGGCTCATAATTAATGCTGCCTCACTTCCCTCTGTGCCTCTGCTGGGAGGAGGATTGACACTGAATTGATAGAGTTGCCATTTAAGGGTCAGTCGTACCATGATGGGACAGACAGTGCCGGGCACGTATTTGTCAGGTTTAAGCCTACTTCGATCGGTTAGCAGAATCTTTAATTTTCACAGTCTCACGAAAGGAAAAGACATCTGATAGCTTTTTAATTGCCAGAAACTAAAAACTGAGAAGAAGGCAAGTATTTCACACAGTGGATAGAATCTGTATTACATATACAAAATAAATAAATGCCATATTGCTTAGAACTAATGAGTTTTTTTGCATTTAGCTTTTAATGTTGTAGCTAATGTAGCTAACTACAACTAGGCTCCGGCAGGTCCTTGGTGGAGCCTTAAGTTTTTGGATGTGGTGTTGGTTTGCTGGGTGTAGGCTGAGGGGAAACATGCTGAGTGGTGCCAGTCACTGTGTGGAGTACAGTGCAGTAAACAGCCTCAGAAAAAGGGCAGCTTTGAAAGGCTCCCTCCTACCTCTGAGTGGGCTCTGCAAATCCCTCTATTGAAGTGGGCTTATTTCTTAACAGCGCTCCTACCATTTTGTATGGATCCTCCGGAATCCTCTTTTCACATAAACACCCACAATGGAGTTGCCAAAAAAAAGAGAGGAAATGTTCTGTCATGAAATATAGTCTGATTCATAATCAATAGACAGAGGCGTGAGAGGTGGGGTCCTATTTTCTGAGTTTTGACTGTCTGAAGATACAAACAAGCCAACGGGCCAATGAGACGTACAGGTTAGTGGGGTGAGTGTATCACAGTGGAGGTGGACAAAATCCTCCCCCTTACACAGCTACACTGGGAAATGGAGGACCATCCTACTGTTTATATGGAGGTTAACTCGTATGGCCTACGCCTCACCTCAGCAAGTTCTCATAAAACAAGCAGCGCTGTATTTTATGGCAGAAGAAGACAAAATGCCTCAAAGACTTACCGAGATATCAGGAAATAAATAAAAGGGGATCTATGTCTAATTCTCTTTTACGCCAACCTCGGAGAAAATTGGAAATGGGTAGTGAATAGCTCAATTTGTCTTGATGTAATTTAATGGCCTGTACCTGTTATGGGCTCAGTCTAATGCAGTAAAACACAATGAGCAAAAATGCTTCTGACTCAGGGAAAGAGAGCTGCAAACTACCTGGCAGCTGCCTGAAAGCTTTTCAATTTTCAGTGAAAGCTGTGTTAAAAGGCACTAGCATATACAGCGAAAGAAAAAGAAAAAAACGCAAAACCCTCAGACAAATTTCTCTATTTCGCTTTACCTCAGAAATGTCAGCTATGCTCAAGTAATGACAGTGTTTTGGAGGTTCATTTATGTGTCAAGTGTGAAAACATTACTTTCAAGAATGCAGGCTGGCAATGGAAAAATAAGCACTCATTTTTCATTTCATAAAAGTCTCCTCATCACAGATGTGGTCATCGTCTGACAGTAGTAATAGAGTCAGAAATGAGGTTAGGTTGTTGTGCTTCATCCTCAGAACTGACATTAACGGCCTCTCATTGGGTTGCTGAAAGCCATTAGCTAAAAAGAACAAAGCTTTGGAGTTGAGATAAGGACGGAAGATGTACTGTGCTGTGTAATGGCTAGGAAGTAAAGTGCCCCAATGGGTATGTTGCTTATATAGAGGAAACGAATTCAGGTAAATCATATAGTATGCTTGATTGCAAAGTCGCACCTGAACTAATTTATAGGGGACAACTGCTTATGTCTTCTGAATGCCTGTTAGAGAGAAAATACAAGTCACATTTAAAGAGGCACAGGGATTTCTATCGACCGCAATGTTAATCCATCTGTTTCAGAAATACTCTGATTAACTTTTATGTAAAACCAAGCAATCCCTCTGGGATCTGTCCAGTACAAACACTCTTTTGGTGAGGTTGTGATTTAAGTGTCACACATGAACTCAGCAGTGCTTATTATATTTCAGGAAAAGCGTGTGTTATCTACGTTCCCAATTTATTTCAGGGGTTCAAACTAGGAAACTGACAGAATGTTCCCGTCATCAGTGTGCCTAAAAAGGGAGGCTTGCTGATGCAGACTTAAAGTATCCTCACACTGGCAGTCTACCGCAGGATACATGAATGTAAAAAAATAATCAAACAAGACAAATAACAGATTCTCTGGTCTACATTATTTCCTTTCTTTATCCCTCTGGTTTCACTTGCATCAGCCACTGACACAGACAAACTAATTACCAGACCAGTAACCCCGCCACAAGGCAGGAAATTGGCTTTTTGGTCCAAGGCCAAGCTCATAGTTTCTGATATATCCAACCACTGTCACTGTTTGATCAGCCAAGGTGATCTGGACAATAGAGCTCTTAATAGTACTCTAGCAGTAAATCTAAATAAGGGAAGGCGCTCCACTGCAATTCAGAACAGTGATCACAAATAAGTATAATTTCCTCAATAAACGGACATTAGAGCACAACGTAATCTTTGTTATTCACTCATTGCAAGAGATCTATCTCAGACTGTTCCAATCGGGATGGAAAATGCTTTTGTGGATCCATTAGAGGTGAAGAACATACAACCTATGAGATCATATGTATAAGAGAACTTGTTGGACTATCTATATTATGGCTCTGTATAGTTTTTAGCTAGGCTAGCTGTATGGCTTTGGAATTGCAATGTCAGTCTGTAGGTCAGTAAGTCCACCACTATAGCCCAGACTGAAATATCTCAACAGCTACAGAATGTATTTCTATGAAACGTAGTACAAACATTCATGGACCACTGATGATGAATTCTGCTGATCACATATTAGTGATCCCCCACCATTTATCCATTGGCATAGTGGCAGGTTTGACATTTTGGTTGTTCGTTTTTCTTTTTTTGGGCACTTTGAAAACTGCAGGATGGAATGACTCTAAAACTTGGTAGGTTACAGTCATTCATGGTATCAGGTCCAACAATTGCAATAGTTGTGACCTGCTTTCAGCATCAAATTTACTTGCCGTTTAGTGCTAATTAGTACATGTCAGCATGTTAACACACTAAACTGAGATAGTGAGAATAGTGCACATTCTCCCTGCTAAGCATCAGCGTGTTAGCATAGTCATTGTGAATGCCTTAGCATGCTGACATTTAGCTCAAAGCGCTGCTAAAGTAGTCTCACAGAGCTGCTAGCATGGCTGTAGACTGGAAGTGTGTATTTTTGCCAAGGAACACAAAATGCTTTTTTTGGTGATAAAATCAAATGACCTATAATGGTTAGTTTGTTCTTTCTGTAAAGTAATTTGCTGTTGGAAAAATTTTCACAACTTTGTTCTGTTGTCTCAGTTATTTGACCATTATCAATCAGTACTTCTGGGCACCAAACAGCACAGAGTGTCTCCAGGGGATCCAAAATAGCACCAGGTCAAAGTCATTTCTCTCTTACTTGGCTGTACAGAAAACAACTAAGAGTATCTATTTCATATCATATGACTGGTGTTTGAGGATCAATAGCCCCTCGTCCACATGGGAAAACCCTCTGGTTCTGGTCTGAAATCAAATTGTAAACAGCCTGAAATAGCTCCTGTGTGACTAATTCCCTTTCTCTGCCATAACGACTGAGATTGTAAGTGGCTTTTTGTATGGACCAGAAAATTAGATTCTTTACCCTCTTAGAGACACAACCCCCACACACATCCAAAAAAACAAAAAAGAAAACTGGCTTGTCAATATTAATAGCTAATATGATCAAAGATGGCCCTGCATGTTTTAATAGCCATCTGGCAGCTCCGTTGGGTAATTTGAAAGCAATTTTGGAGTTGTAACATTTGGGAGAAACAAACGAAGTGGGGGGTGTGACGGTAAAAGGTTGATGAGAGACAGAGAGATACAGTAGGTGCGGGCAAATTAGCTGTATGGCAGTCCCCTTGTTAAAAGGCTGGAAAAAGCCCAGGCTGGATTGATTTACTGGCTGCTGTTTGGTGACAGCTCCCATATCGCAGCCTCACTGCCCACTGAAGTGTGCATTAGGACTTGGTGTTGGCAGCAATATGGCTTTTACATTTAACAATCTGTGTGCCCAGACAGAGTGGAAGGGCTCCGGAGACAAGTTGACAGAGGGGAGCCTCCCATCACTTGTCAGCATTGTCAGGGGCAATGCCTCATTATCTCCAGTCTATTGGCTTCTATTCATGTCATTTATCAATCCCATCACCTTTTCTTTGTGGCTCATATCAAAGAGAGAGGCGAGGTCTGGGGGGGTATACGTATATAAATATGTGGAAAATTGTCTCGGTATGGATTCCTTTGCTCGTGCGGACCTCTTTGTTTGGCCGCAGACTGAGGTGGCTTTTGTGTATCTGCCAGCACGGCCACGACTCTTTCCATCAATGGCACGCCATTCAGGAGATAAGCATCAACTGGCGGCCCACTCCACTGACACCACCACTTCCTCCCGGAGTCAGCAGATTACATTTTAGAAGTTGACAGCTTGTTATCACTCTGGATAGCAGGAGGGCTTAATCTTTTGTTCTTTTCTGGTCGGGGTAGGGCTGAGGAGTCGTCGGCTCAGGCCACTGATTCCACTGACTTCCCTCCTTGTGCCCTCTGCAGTGACACACACGGTGAATAGGCCACTCTCTCCTCCGCTCTTTTCATCTTCCTCTAAGAGTGCCTGCACTTTGTAGAGGGATTACAGTGATGGAAGCCTCAGCAGTGCACAATGATATCCATTCAACATGTCTCTCTGGCAGACAGGGGATGGGTTCAAGTCTGATTTGATAATGGGTATGCTGGCTTCAGTCTGAAGGGACGGATCACAGCTCCTAAGGCCTGCCTTGTCCTTTGGGAACAATCATGTGGAATCCCTATCAGAATAATATCCATGACCATAATAGGGGAGGAGAATGGCGTGGTTCTTGTACAATATCGTAGCTTATACTGATAGTGTTCAGAGGAAAGCCTTTCAATCATGCTACTGAGAAACAAAGTGTACAGAGAAGTTTGAGACTAGATGTTCATGAGGAATGGCAGGTCCCAGATTAAGATTAAGATTCAATACTTTATTAATCCCACAATGGGGAAATTCAACCTCTGCATTTAACCCATCCTTATTTTACACACAAGTGAACACACATTTCTGCACGCCCGGGGGGGTTTGATCAAGGCACCTAACTTCTGGGATTCAAACCGGCGACCCTCTGGCTGCAAGCCCGATTCCTAACCTCTAGGCCACAGACTGCCCTAGATGCAAATTTTTCCACAAAAAATCATATTTCCTATGTTACATTTCAACCTTTATATGGCGACGGGTTGTAAAGCTGCCTTTTGTACAAACACCTTTGCAGCACTCTATTCAAGGCTGAGTGGATACACTTTGTTGGCAAAAGTATTTTGCGTCAGAAATCTGAAAGCTAAAGAAATAAGTCAATAATAGCCAATTAAATAAAGAGGCACATTCAAAGGTGCATAAATGTACTGAAAAGAAAACGGATCAGAGTTCACTACACTGCAGAAGCAGGTTATATCTTTTAATAATATATCTGAGCCATAGGTGTCTCATCGCTATGTTTACTCAGATATTAATTGACCTGTTTAACAAGAATAATAAAATATACAGTTTTGTTGTGCTAGCAAAACCCATCTTGCATAATCTTCCCATCCTGAGCGGTTGACAACCTTGAACATTGGCATTTATTATCACTGCTTTGCTTTTGAAGCCACAAGATGTCTCCTTGGTGAGAACTGGTTATATAATCTCCCTCTCTCCTCCCACTCTCTCTTTGTATGTCTCTTCCTGTCTATAATGTTCGCAGCATCTCAAACCTACTAAAGTCTACAAAGCTCAAACGTACACGCTTTTTTGTTGGGAATACTTAAGACAAGTTTTTTTTGTTGCTTTTCTGATGTGTTTGCAGCGGTGAAGACACGCTTTCTGAAAGGAACATTATGTTTGATATGAACAGACTCATACGGACGCAGCTATACCAGAAAAATCATGCAGCTTATGCAACACATCAGAGTTGTCTGATGAAATTAATTCTACAGACAAAGTTTCCTTCTGTCAGACTGCAGACAAGGATAGGAGTAGATAATATCCCCACCAACTGTAAGAAAAGCTAAAATAAGACTACCAACATTAAGGTGTGCAGTACTCAAAAGACTTGAGTAAACATTTCTTTTTCCTGAGATGGAATATAAAGCGGACATGTAAAAGGTAAGGTGTATGATTATTCTGCCAAATCACTTTTGTTTCTATAGTGAGAGGTTGGACACTGTTTCTTTTGTCACAAGATTCAATTCAGCCTAGATTCTAATTTATGCCTGTTTGCTTGACACTTTAACACTTTACAAAACCTGATAAATATCACACCACATCTGGTATTTATACCTTCGCAACAACAAGAAAGACAGAGAAGTTGTTAAATGCAGTGACTACTCTCAGTGACTAAAAATGAAGAAATGAAGAAATGAAGAAACTGTATTGGAGACACATTGCTGCCTACAGCCTCCTGGGGTAAGCAGGAAGTGTATTATCATTACAGAAACGTATCCAGTCACAGAGCACTACAGTCCTTAAAACCTGCATCTATAAATATATATATGTCAGCTGATGCAACAATGATTCACCTTCAATTCCAAACAAGTTGGGAAGCTGTGTAAAACGTAAATAAGAAATTCAAAATTGTGCTATGTGCTAGCATTAGCTAGACTTAACATCCTGCTTTCCAGCTCCATGTTCTTGTCTAAATATGGTCACTTCTCATTTAAAAATGGCTACATCCAAGATGCCGCACTTAAAAAGCCATAGTCCACAAAGGTTGACATCATGATAACTACATCCACTTCTTTTACAACGTCTATGCAAAAAGTGAATCAACTCTTAATAGCGGACCAGTTTTGGTCTAATAAGACAAAGAAGAGAAACAAACAGACACAATGTTGTTTTTTGTTGGATACAGGGCAGAGATGTCAGCCGTGGCTCCATACTTGTCAGTCATGTTGCTCTTATTGATCTTTTTTTTCATATAACCACCTGATTAATTGGTGCTCCCATGGCACGATGCCTCTTGTTGCCTGATATTCAGTGTGGCACTGATAGCAGAGCAACTCCTGACGCTGACAGCCAGGACAATGTCTCAGTGAGCAAGAAGCAGAGTGCTGAGTTTAATCAGGCTCTCCGTGGCTGTGAGCTGCCGGGGCTGACCTGTTTGTAATTATTACAGAGGAACATGGTTACAATACGTGCATTGTTGCTGTCTCTGTTGGCATTTTCATGCTTTTGGTCAGTCAGAACTCAAAGCCACACTCTTTACTCAGTAATTCATTATCCTTAACCGCTCGGAGCTGATCCCAGCTGACACTGAGCGAGAAGCGGATACACCATGGACAGGTTGCTAGACTGTCGCAGGGCTGACACATAAACACATTCACTCCTACAGAGATTTTGGACCGTGGAAGGAAGCCTGAAGACCCGGAGAGAACCCACACTGATGAGGGGACACATGTAACTCCACACAGGAGTCGAACCAGCGACCCTCTTGATGTGGGATAAGGGACAGGGAAGGCCCAGAAACAGATGCAACAATGTTTTTTTTTTAATTAGTTTGTATTACTATTAGATATGGGCCATGTCCTAAAACAGTTATGGTCAGTCATCCAAAACAATCAGATGAGGACAGAGAATTGGAATTCAAAATATGAATTGCACTGTGAACTCTGCCTTTTGTATTTACATCTATGGTTTTCCAACTGTTTCTGTTTATCTGAAACAGCCTTCCTAAAGATGAACCCATTTTGTTTACAGCCACAGAGAGTGTACTGAGCCTCAGCTGTGGTTTCGCAGTGACAGAACATGGGACAGACTGACAGTGGTGAGAGGCAGCATCTGTGATTACAGTCTTCAAAGATATTTTCAAAAATCAGCCTCACTGTTGGATCCACCTGGTGCTCTGGCCTTGTTCTGTTTTATTTCCTTTGGAGTTTTTAATGTTACCCAGCATGGCATTATGGAAAAGGGCAACCTGAAAGCCCCACCACCACCAGCAGGACGCCCAAGCCATGATCTGCTGCTCAGTCGGGGTCCTAACCCTGTCTGTCCGTCCGTGGCTCAAAAGATGCATCTTGAACTCTGCAGAGTTGAAAGAAAGATCACAGCATCTTTTTCTTTTTTTCGTTTTGTTTCAATCAACATCCTTCCCGTCTTTCTTCCATCCCTCCTTTCATATTGTGTGGGAGCTTTTGGACCTACATTTCATATTTCATGGTTTTCTGGAAAGCACAAGATCAGCTGTTTTAAAGTTTTTTACTTTTGAGATTGAAGAGCGGTTCAGTGCAGAGCTCTGTAATGTGATTTGTGGCTTTGCACCCATTCCCATTGGACAATGCCACACAGGGTAGCCTTTCTCCGACAATATAAAAAAGAAATTGAAAAATCAACATTTTCCAACCTTCATTTAACAATTTGAATTTCAAAATATTGATTTTTCAAGCAAAAGCATTTCCCTTGGCTATCACTAAGCATCTCAAAGTGCTTACTATTATTTGCAGTTCACATGTTTTTTTTTACACTGACCTCTGCTGGAAAAGGAATGTGAAAAATAAAATCTATTTGTATAGATTGGCATATAGAAGCCATTGGCGAGCAGGATCAGATGGCAGGGAAAACAGATTATGTTGCAGGGCTCCCGTGGCATAACCCCGGGCATTAATGTTAATGGAAAACCACATGACCTTGCAGTTGCCTCTGAGCGGCTCCATTTTAAATCCAATTGACATGGCCCAAGTCTGGAAGAGGCTGGAGAGACGGTGATGCAGGCACCTGATACCCCATGCATGAGAATAGTCTGGTTTTCAATTTTTTTTCTTTTCAGGGGTTCCCAGAGGCTCCCAGTAAGGTTTTCTCAGCCCCCTGAGATGAACAGGGGGGAGGCAGAGCTGAATGTGGAACTGCAGATGCTGTAATACTTGCGGGGATACCCATGCCAGATGTCATGTGATCCCAACACTGAGCAGAAAGGCAAAGCTCAGCTTGCACTGCTTTTTCAATCAAGGTATGTTGTCGTACTTATGCTCAAAAACACACAACACAAAACCCCTTGTTTCAGGGAGAAAATTGTACTTAAAGTTGGTTCAAAATCACTTTGATAGAGTTGGCCTTGCCAAGAATTGCTTTCCAATGATCTTACTGCTCTAGGAGGAATAGAGGGGATAGTGCCAGCAGAACAGAAACAGGCTTTGTTAAAGGAGCTTTGCGCACACAGATGAAAGAATGGAAATGCAGAGAAAAAAACATCAGCTTTTTCCACAAACATCCAGTGGAGGATTTGCATTAAAATACAGTGCAGTTGCACTGCTCCGAGGGTCATCAGCACAATTTAATTACATTAAGAGACAGCTAAATTGGACTTTGCAAACAGACAAGGCTTAAGGGATTACTGGACCTCTGAGGGAGAGATCAAATTTTACCTTCAAGCATGAAACAATATGCCCGGTTCCTGGCAGGCTCCATGTGGACGGAGATAGAGGGGGGGAGTTGGAGGGCCCACCAGCAGTGGACAGACAGATTATTGATTTTATCCCACTTTTCATATTTACTGCATTCAAAGTGGCCTGCATGTAAAAAAGCTATATTTCTCAGGATAAACTTAGCATGATCACAGCCTCTGTGCACCTGAAGATATTGTTTATCTTGATCACTTTACTCCTCTGCCTCTATGATTTCTCCAGTATCTCCCAACTGCTAACCTCTCCTGCATGTGCAATGTTTTGTCTGCATGTCTCAAACTATTTATTCTTCAGTGATTTATTGAACACTATGTTTCCTCTGCAGCTGATAGCTCACCGTATGACATGCTGCCTAAATGTTGCATCACCCAATATGGACCTTTTACTTCTCCTTCTTCTTAGTGGCAGTAGTAGAGTTGACTGGACTACATCACAAGATTAATGTAACATAGCATTTAAAGGAAAGCAGTGTTGCGTTAAGTTTTTATACTTCATCCATTGAAAGTCAATGGAGGGCCATTTCCAGACCTTGACCTTTTTTTCTGCCAACTTCCCTTTATACAACAACAGGAAAAGACAGCCAGTGGCCGGTGATGTAGAGAGAGCTGATGAACTCAACCAGTTCTTCAACAGATTCAATACAGCGGCCTCAACTCCAATGCTGCTGCTCCACCTGGATAATAAGTTGGACTGGTCCCTAAACAGAGACGCTCTCTACAAAAAGGGGCAGGGCCGCCTCTTTTTTTTTTAAGGAAGCTCAGATCTTTGGACATCTGTAGTAAGATACTGCAGATGTTTTATCAGTCTGTGGTGGCAAGTGTGCTGTTTTATGTTGCAGTCTGCGGGAGAGGCAGCATCCGACACAGAGATGCAAAGAGGTTGGACAGACTGATCAAAAGAGCTGGATCTGTGATTGGGGTCAGGCAGGACACACTGGAGGAGGTGGTGGAGAGATGCGGTGGAGAGATGCAAAGAGTAACATAAAAGTATTATTTGATTAATATTGTACTTATCATTTTCATTCATGCCTCTATGTAACTTTTTCAGATAATCATTCCTTTAACATGTTCCGGTCACCTGTGCCAAAGCTGTGCTGTTATATAAGCTTTTCATTCTTAAAATGCAGAACACACACTGGGAAAATAAACAGAAAAATGGGGTGTACAAAGTGCAAGAAATAATTTCTTATGATACCTTACTAGTTCATGTTGGGTTTGTAACCTGTAGGCTGTTTATTTTAACCTTGCAAGTTATTTGTTGTAGTTTGCATTTGGAAATAATGTTAAAATAGCCCGAGGTTTGCATAAGATCTCTCTTTTTTCAGTTAACACTATTGGTCA
>CAFUXE010000282.1:1614991-1628703 GCA_903364295.1 Serranus cabrilla | reverse complement strand
ACTCTTCAATAAATCTGAACTATCCCTTTAATATTAAAAAGTTGAATTTATGACAGTACTGTTATTGTTTTTGGTTACCTATGATTGTAAGAAACCCCTGCCACTGCCTGTTACTGATGAGATTTGATAAAGCATTTTCTCTAGAAACCACATATGAGATTAGGATCGTGTAATTGGTGCCACATTAAGTACATGTGATCTGGAAGAAATCTGTGTACGAGCATAAGGTCTTTATAAAAGCAAGGGTCATATACATCTACTTTCCAGGAGGGAAAAAGTAGTCCTGCTGTCTTCACACCCACATGGGACTCAGGACGTAGTCCTGCTTTGGCCAGGCACATTCCCATGTAAACATCATCAATGGGAAGGATGGTAATGGACTGGGACATATTGTATATGACCATAGCTGTGTATCCAGACAGCAGGAAGCCCCCACCACCACAGTAGGCTGGGTATCGGTCTGACTGGTGCACTTGATAGGGAATGAAATACTTGCTCCCTGCATATCTAATGGGCCCCACATTGCGGATGAGATGGCCAGTAAAGAGGTGCTTATTTCTATTGTTGTCCTGAAGGTTTTGCAGATACACAACCATGTTGTCCGTGTTGGCAAAGACGTCATCATCACCATTTAGCAGGAAGCGGGCATGCGGACAGTTTTTTTCCATCCATTCTAGAAAGAGGATCTGCTTCAAGGTGAGGTTGTAGAATGAGTCATTAAAGTCCCACTGAAGAATGTCATTGTACTCACGGTGCTCCAGCTTAAGTAGTTTGTTTAGTCGCTCCTTTTGAAAACTGGTCCCCATCGTTCCTGAGAGAAAGATCCTTCGGATCCACACACCATTCTGTAGCCTCTCCTTAGCCCAGGTTTTGCGCAGCACCTCTCGGCGATCGTAGTTCTTGGGTGAACTTTTAATGACCAGCAGAAGGAAGACTTCTGCGGATCCGTCAGGCCCTCCACATTTGACAGTGTTGTCCAGAAGCATGGGGAAATGGCGACAGTGTCGATAGTAGAGAAAGTCTTGTATATTAACGGGAAGTGAGGTGAAGTTGGTGATATTGGCAACAGACATATTTTGTTGACATTGTGGCCAGGATAATGCATTGGGGGGCTCGGTGGTGGGTGGCTCCCTCTGTTTGACATCCCTTCTCACACCTACTTCAAGGTGGATAGTATTGTGGTTGGGCGAATCGTTACAGAGATAAACCACCATTAGAAAAGTTCCCACCAGCATGAAAGTCTTTGCTCTCAGGATTGTCTTCCTTAAAAACCTGAAGTGACAAAACAACATTGTTTCCTCATTACCTCTCTTTGATGAAAATGAATATATACCAAAGGTGATATTAAAATATTAAGGGTTTAATGAGCCTATAGTTATCATTACGATCTGCAGGCTTTGGAGCCTCTTGCACACCATAACAATAAAGCAGAATTCCACTGTTAATTTAGGGTGCACATTGAAGCACTAATGAACAAACCTGAATGGCAATGAAATCCTGTTATTGAGCTGATTTCATTGGGGGAATTGAATGAATATTTACATTCACATTTTATATTGATTTTTAACTCTATCTTCCCATCTCTTTGCCAATAAATCCACAGATTAGATTGTTTTCTGACGCAAAAATATTAATTTAGCTCTTTAAAATTTTTAGTAAAAAAATTACATATCCCTATTACATTTAATCAAAAATTCCCAGGAAAGAAAAGGAAAATCAGCACATGAAGTTGCTGGACAGTGGAACTGAATCTAAATGTAATCCAACGTTAAAGTCTAAACACCCACATACCCTCTGTTGATTATCATTGAACTATAATTTACTCTTTTATATATCATATATCATCATCCATACATGGATAATTAATTGAATTTACAGTTTGTAGAGTAAAGAAATTCACATAATTACCTGAACATACTGGTAGATTGCTTGGCGATTTATCCTTCCAGCAGTTATAGAAAGTCTGTTCAGATTGTAATGATGGATCATTAAAACATGGATGAATAGGTTGCCTGTTATATTGCTAAACCATTCTTCACTGGTAACATCCTTTTTCGCACATCTTCAACCCAGCAGCACAGAAGATCTTTACAATCCCCACAGTTCAAGGTGGACCATTCTTCACTGGTGAAATCAAGCTTATGAGACAAAGAGTAGACTGAAATATCAAGCCGCGCCCCAATGAGGTGGTTTATACTGTATGCAAAGCAGTTTGAGGTATGTGATTTGTTTTAGGTTTGTTAATGCAAATACCAGGGAGTGTACAACACAATCTAACTATACCGGTTATAATATTGCAAATGTATGCAAAACAGCAAACACATTTAATAACATCTGCTGTATAGAAATGACAGTATGGCAGTCACAAAAAGCTAACTTGGGCCATGGCCTTCTTAGGCTGTTGTCCACTATTGCTCAATTTTGAAAACATCTGGGCACATGTTTCAACAGTTTAGTTAAAAAAATATGCACCTTGTTTGGTGATCTGTCATTTATTTATGGTAACATCGTACTGAAAAATAATTTTACACATATTGTTCAACATTTGTTATGACAATTATAGACAATTTCGAATTTAAAGTAGATTTGGGTTATGCCACGCCCCTTTTTTGCATCTGAAGCACAGCCTGGTGGTTCATTGAACAAAATATTCAGGGTATGTTTCAGATATGGTCAACATATTCTGTGACTTTTATGATTAGGCCAGCGGTTGGGGAGTTAGGTTTGGCTGAGCCTATCCCTTTTAAAGTTCATTGGTCAATATCTTCAGAACGCATTACCACATCATCAAGTTTTTGATATGCTTGGTCCAGTAATGAGCCGCAGGAAATTTGGTAGAGAGTGGACTTACAGTTTAGAAGATGTAAAAAGTCAGGTAAAAAAAAAAACATATCTAAATGGCTGAAAACCTAGTCGGGCATACTTTTAGGTTCAAAGGTTCCTTTTTTGTAGAACATATTGAGCTTGCTGTACCAAATAATGGGCCAAATTTGTATTAAACTCACTCAGACTGATGGTGTGAGGAGTTTTGTCTTTCCAAAACACAATGTGGGTCATTATTTACTGTGAGGTGTAACATAATAGGAAAGGGCTGGAGCCTGGGCAACAAACATTGGACATGAGGCATCAGGATGTGGGAGAGAGAGCCTTCAGATTCCACCAAAAAGGTATTATTTTGACAAGAAATCCACTTTAACATCTTTATTATCTAAATTGTTCTTGATTAGCAACTGAAATAGCTCAAAGTTAGATCATATTTTAAACAAACAATACAGTTCATAAGTTAAACTCTGAGATGACTCATATATTGAACTGAACAAACATTGCATTATCAGACTGATAAACTCACTTTTAGATGCACTTGGCAAGCATGGCAGAGAGGTGTGGGTAGTGGCAGAGCAACCAGAGTGCTGGTTTCTCCTCATGTTTATAGGAGCACTGATTCTGGGCAGATTGAGTTCACCTGTGTTTAATTGGCCTCAAGCAGGATCAGGTGTGTCTGTTGCTCTTCTCACAGCTCAACAGGACCATGGCAGGCATGAAAAACCACACCAGCATTAAGCTCATTGAGTTAATGTTTCTTGGGAAGCATTTGCACAAAACTTCTACTGGTGACAATTGCATGTGTTAAAAACAGGAAGTCTGACTAGACCCCCTCAGTATTTAAACCATGGAGAGACGTGGTTTTTACACGCCTTCTCTTAAGTTTAGGCAATGACAGCACATTTGCTTTTGAAACAAGAATCCAAAAAATGTCTGTGTCCATTCTGGTTGCACTTGATATAGATGTGATTTGATTGATTTTTGATAAATATTTCATATTTCATTTCACATTTCATTTTCGATTTACAAATTTCATTAGAACCCATTCAGTCAATTATGAACCCCTGAAAACTAGACATAGGAAAACTAGAATTCCCACCCCTGGTTGAATGCTTCAGGCAACAAGCCAAGTTATATGAAGCCATGACAGGAGATAATACTTCAGCTACCAATACTGCTGCAAATAAGTTTCCATTTCTTCCTCTGAGAAATTCCTCTTCTTTTGGAAAACTTACTGTAAAAACATTGTTTATGTCCTGCAACCAAAAAGCCATAAAAGCTTTAAGTCTACTTTTATTTCATAAATGTGCATGTCTGTACCTGCTTGAAATATATATAAAACTCTAATTTTGCCCGTAATGCATCCTTCGGTGTCGTAAACTCTCGGGGTGAGGCTGTATATATTAGGACGTGGCATTTAAATCTGCACTAGTTCCTACGCTTGATTGATAAAAGAGAGCCATTGCCTCTGGCCTCGGCTGTCTCTGTCATGGAGGCCTAAAAAATGAAACATAGACTATACGGCTTTTTCCCTGCTTCCAGTAATTAAGATTGACATTCTATCACACATCTTTAAGTGGACACCAAAGTTCTGCTTAAGGCACAAGGCAGCATGTGAGAGATTGAAAGTGTGGGTCCAACAATAATATCAATGCATCATGCTGTATTTATTTACTCACTCGCTCACTCATCAATCAGTCAGAATCAATATCGAACTGTATAATATATCTCAATATAAAACATCACATGCATGTACATTTTCCTTTTTCATAGTTTACCAGAATTGAAGTAATTGTTAATATCTGATACTGCAGCTTGTACCAATAACACCTGAAGCCAAAAAACTAGGAAATCACTTCATTCCTAAAAAAATTAAAAACCTAAATATGACTGAGATCAGAGGAAGCTGGTCCGAGGTATCACATGGTGAGGTTTGTTGGATACATTCCCTCCAGACAGCTGCTCTAAAGAGCACATGTTGAATGCCAAAGCACTCGTGAATTATCCTCAGCAAATGAATGTCAAGTGCTCACTGATGTCTATAGAGAGATAAAAAAAAAAACTATGTGCACTGTACTTTTCACACAGCATGACTTCTGTAAGTTATTTTATGCACAAGGTGACTGAAAAGTTGTTGCAACTGAAAAAAAGGGATCGGAACAGATGACGCCAGTGAGGGAAAACAGTCAACTTGGCCCTCACATACTTTACATAGTTGTCTTTGTCTTACTCAAAACAAAAGTTAGGATGCGATCATGTAGAACTGGTTTACAGCCCCAGGAGCATCTGACAATCAGAGGGAAATGACAGAGTGGGAGAGATTCCCCTCTGGCTAAGTGGCTCTTATTGCTGTAGAATGTGACTGTTCGGTGCTGTTAACACACAATAGTGTCGCAACTCAGTTTCAGTGCAGTTATAGAGAGAGCCTGCTGGACCAGTTCATGACCAGTTCATGATCAGTTCATTCTGGTTTTTCATGGGTAAATAAATCAAATGGTTTGTGCTTTCATTTGAACCTAATTGAAATTCAAAATGACTACACAGAATGACTCCAAAACATGATATTTCTGTAAACCAAGATGAGGTGAAATAACAGAGGAGTCCCTGATGTGGATAAAAATAACCTGAGTTGAAGACAAAGTCAGAGTGAGTCCAACAACAGCAGCAACATGCAACTAATCCTGCTGTCATTTAGGTGGAAAGTGTTCTACGAGCCAAAGAGGCACATAAGCAAGCAGCTGATCTCTTGTTTCTGAGACATGAAGCAGCTTAGTTTTACACGCTCAGGACACTCTTCCATCACGGCTGCTTAAACCCCAATCTCCTTAATGCTGAGAGCCAAGCAGAAGCACATCGGGTCCCTTTATGAGGACAAAGGTTTGACTCATTTGGAAATTGAATGCACAGCCTCCCTCTATCCCCATGGAGATTTTGACCAGGGTTGCTGATCTGCTTATTTTCAGCAACTTTGGGCTTGTTTTTCTGTAAAATTGCTTTCAAATAGTCGCAGGTTGCATTTTTGGGGGGTTTGTTTTTTGTTTGTTGTTTATTTGGGCTTGCTCCCTATATGTCTCCTGTCTGTCTCAACTATACCTGCCTGTCCTGTTCGAGGATCCGTTCCCAAGCCTGTTCCCTCCACCCCTCCCCCTAAAAAACACGTCAAACACAGGTGACTAAGACATTGAGACATTTTTTCAGATTGAAAATCACAGGATTGATGGAGTTTCTTTAGCTTCTTCACTAACAATGCCAGGGACTATGAAAATGTGAAAAAATAGAATTACCACTTTGCAGTTGATGCTTTTAGGAAACCACTCAAGTTACAGTTTACATCCATGTCGGTCACAATTAAATATATAGCAAGACAGTGGACAGTGCTTCAAATATGGATGTTGCTTTAAAAAAGCTTGAAACTGTAAAACACGGCACACCACAGAAACAGCAGAAAAGATCTGTACAATCACCACAGTTTCAAGAGAAGGGGAGTGGATTAACACTGAACCTCAAGTGGAGGAAATCCCAAGGCAGAGTGGAGATTCTGACATTGTTATTAGTCTCTGTGTTTCACATTATGTGTGTGTTTTTTTGTTAAGTCGCTGGTGTGACTGAGGATGTGGATATTTCTCAGGCTATATTTGTGCTGGTATCTATGCTACTGCTGTATGGACATGGATTTGGAAGTTGTACTGTGAATTCCCTTTTGTACTCCTGTTACCATTAGACAAGGAAGCACATGGTATTTGAACCTGCAGTGATTACATCAGATATGACAGATGTGTAATTAATACACACACAGGAGTTTAGGAATAGCTCCACGACAAAGCTCAAGCAGCACAACAATGTCAAAACACTGCACACACACTGCACACATACGCACACACAGTTAGTGTTACACTTAGTATAAACGTGCTACAACCATAATCACATCAGCCAATCAATGGAAGCAACAGCAACAACTGCATCATCCCGTCACAGCCAATCAGTCTGTCGTAACACAGTGTAGAGAACCAAAATTTCCAATAAATGCTAATAAAATTAAAGTTCAGTCCATGAAACAACAATGATACAAAGTGGGCACAAGTGTATCATCACTTAGCTCTCACTTTTATCCATTACCACACAATACATTAAAACTATCATAATGAACTGAATGTAATGCTAAGAAACAAAACAAATAACTGATACTGATTGATACAGATGTGCCTCTGTTAGGCCAGTATCAGCTGATAGTACTAGTCAGTTGATAAATTGCTCAGGCTATAGAATAAATGTATAGTACAGAGGTTAAAATATTGATGAAAATGATAAACAAGCGCAAAAATCCATCTCTTACTCATACATTCCTCCTCAACCTCACTGTTATTCAACAGGTCTTCTTTATGGCATGGATTTTTCCTTCCTAAACCTCCTTTGTGCAAACTAATATCAGTGCTTTGCCTTCAGTATTGGCAGGTCTATCCTGCTCTGTGTTTTAGGATTTTTTTGTGTGATTTCCTTTAAAATATTCTCAACAGTGTTGAGATCCATGCTGTGTAACAGGAAGTAGAGACTAACCTGGGCCTTGTAGCTGGACCATCTCTGACAGATCCCGCTGGTGGATGAAGAGAACCAGACCTCCAGCAGCGAACAGCAGGAGGAACCAGAGGTAACAGGGCAGCCTCCTTCTCCGTCCACGCAGAGAGTCCACCGCCATCATTAACTTCATCCAAAGCATGATGCGGCACAGTCAGTCACTAATGTAAGAAGTTCTGGAGAAATTCAAAAAGGGTGGGACAACGGGAATTGGAGAGAGACAGAGAAAAGGGAGTGAGCAAAACTGTGTGAAGGCCCCTGACCCTGTCAGTGCACCTCCCGCTGAGTTGTCTGTGTTCCCTTTGCAGGATGCCTGAAGGTAAAGATGGGAGGAGTCGCCTCACTGTATGTCATACACCTGTGCAAGCTGAGCCTATGTTATGTAGGTTGACTCCTCATCCAGTGTCTCTCCCTTTGTCATACAAAGAGCATGTGCTCTTTGTTGGCTCCACAACACCCACACGCATTCAACGTGAGACACACCACGACTCACAGGCTGCAGATTCATTTATCATGTTTCTGTGTTAGTTTCAAATAAAATGGTTTATATTACTTTGTGTGGTCAACAGGCAAAGTGTGTTCAGAGTTTTTGTTCTCTGCATCAATATTACATGAAAAAACTCATGCAGTATAGTAAAAGGTACCGGTGAAAAGAAACTTAATACAAAAGCAAAGCAATGTTTAGTTTCACAGTTTTCTTGTGTCAGTGGGTCATGATCGAGAAGTCAGAAACACATTTTACAATATGAAATTAAATTGATTCTTTGGACAATGATACGATATTTGCTGACATCGCACAGTCTACAACAATACCATTTGATTCAATTCCGAGGCCTGCGATCGATACGAGATGACATCGTACACCCATTTAACACAATCAGTTATATTTATATAAACAAAAAGGCAAATAAAATATTATTTTATAAGAGTTATTTCCAGTCATTCAAATCAGTCGTTTTTTTAATGACAAGAATATGAAGTAAAATTAATAAATAAATAAATAAAAGCTTTTCTTAAAGTTATGTAGAGATATTTTTTACTTTGCATCAGTGATACTGGATTGTTGACCTTTCAATCGATATGTATTGATACAGATCGACACATCGATACAACTGCACTACAGATTTTTTTTCATGATATTTTCTAATATATTTTTGGTTGGTTTCAATGTGCACATTCACAGCACATGTAGATCATTTGGGTTATAGACACACAGAGGGACAAAATATGGAAGTGTATATTATTTTTTGAAACCCGGCACCTTTGTCTATTTAGGTTAATCCGTGAAGTTTGACGACTTCAAGCTGTTCATAGATTCAAATAAAGACACAGGATGAGCTGACACCTAATTCCTCCAAATAAAGAAATCTGTTGTGTTTGTAAGGATACAGTTTGGTAAACACAGTTCCAGTTGGACTGGCATGAGCGCAGACCAACTCGGGGCTCTGTTCATACAGCAGAAAGACCGTGTAGCATCTGTCTTCAAATTAATATGCAAATGAGCTTTGGTGACTACTCAAGCATGTGTTGTCAATGCAGGAAATAAAATTGGCTCTGTTTCAGTGATGTCAGGAACTTAACCTCCACGTTGCACCCTGCACTAAAACCAAAAGTTATAAATAAGCTGTAAATGAGTGTCGAATAATAAATGTGACATGTTTCATGCTGTGATGCTCGAATATACAGCAATTGCTGTCAGGATTTCAGTTTTATTGTCTACTTGTTTATACAGATGATAAAATACAGAAATGCTGAGATACACTGTGAAGAACAAAAAAGCTGGTGGAAAAAGAAATCCAGAGGGTCTTATAACGATGTCTCGCCACATTATCAAGGTAACAGACAATGAGAAAAAATTCAACATGGAGGTGAAAAAAAAGTGTGCATCTGTATATTTGTGCTGGGAGACAATTATGGAGGATACTTTTTTTGTGTATTTCTTTTTTAATCAGTGTTTGTGAGTGAACATTTGATGACATGAAATTTTGCTTTGGGGCTTTAATCAGTGCCGATGCAGCAACAGCGGAAGTTCAGTGGGGTTTGCTGATGCAGTGCAGACACAACATTGCTCCACACAGAAGAGGAATAGTTTAGCAAGATCAAAAAGTGTCCACAAAGACACCAAGTTCGAGCATGTCTGAATGGACATTGTCTCATCGACATGGGCAACAAAAAAAACAGAAAGCATCAAATACAGGATAAGTGTGTATATTTTTAAAAACAAAAGATTCATAGTTTCGGCTTTAGATATCTTGTCTTTGTACTAAATTTGATAGAATGTAAGTTGCGACTCATTACATTTTGTAGAAGCGGCCTGCTCCACTGTATAGTATCTGTTGTGAGCTATATTAATGTTTACTGTTGTGCTGACCTCTAGCTGTCACAGTGGGTATAACAGGAGGAAGTGACAGGCTCTGCTCATGGATAAAGGTTAGGGTGCTGGATGACTCTTCAAAAACAGCAGGCCGGGATTTGCATCCTGTTACAGACTTAGAGTGTGAAACAAAAAAGTCACTTTGTAAGTCTTTTTTACTTAACCATGAACTTTTAGTTTTGGTGCCTTAACCTGGTGAAACTGCAAGTGAAACCTAAAGACTGACTGGCCACAGAATGGGCTATCAACGACCTTCTGCACATACTAACAGGTGCAGCAGGAACTTTCTAAGCCATATGTATGAGGCTGATAACAAAAGACAACGGCCACTTAATGGACTGTTAACAATAGAAATGGGAGACAAGGGCTGTTGTTTCAACTAGAGAGAAAAAAATATTTGTGCTTCAAAAGAAGTGACTTCAATCCACTTTATTGTATCAATTCAATACAAATGTCAGGATTGTGGTCAGATATATAAAAAAGAAGCAATTCATGAAACCTAATCTTGTAAAAGGTTTAATGCTTTTAGCCATTAGCTTCTAGAGAACTTGAAAACCATAAATAAATGCATGTTAGTTGCAGGCTGTCAATGGCTGCATTAAAATGACACTCTTCCCTTGGACAGACATTCATTCAACTGCCAAAGCAGTGGAACCCATATCAAAGTCAACAACATAACAGCACTCGCTTTTTGGGGGATTAACGTAGTCATGGAGATGTCAAACCATTAGGCCACCCCGAAACCCATTTACACAGCTTCGTATTGACAGCGTTTCATTTCCATATGAATATTCTTTGCATCATGCAGGCAATGATGCAAAGAAAGGGACATTTAAAAAAGAGCAAGAAAGAATCTTGCAAGAAAAGGATGCACTGACATATAGCACAAACAGGATAATGAGCAGCCAAGCCTGTATTTACAGAGGAGAAGGGCAAATGCATTATGTGTGTGTGCGTGTGTGTGTGCCTGTGTGTCCACTTCAAACGGGTATGTTTATCATGTTGGTTCAGTACAATAGTAATTGCAACCCTTGCAGAAAAAAGTAGCTTCAACTAAGGTTAAATATAAAAGAAATACAGAATATAAATATATAAATTCTGTAGGATAAAAGGTTTTTGATGTGATGGTGGAAGCGAGCTCTGTAAACATTGGTCACTTGTTGCATAATGAGGTTATGATACTCTGCTCAGTGGAGTTAATTACAAGAGTTGAGTTTAATACCCGCTAAGGAGCTATTTCATATGTTCTGCTCTTTTATCTGATCTTCACATCCTGAGCATCAGACAGGCCAAAGTTGATCGAGGAAAATGATCTTTATGTACGGCCTTATGTTATGAGAGCCTCATCATTATGTGGTTTTACAAGAAACTGCTCTGTGCCAATAAATGCATGCTGTGCAATTTCTTTTTTTCTGTCCTATATATATTGTCCAATGTCGGATGTTCACATTAAAATTGGCAAAATGTCAATTAATGCAGTAAACATGTGTAAGAGTAATCCCTGGGAGCAAAAACTTTCCAACTGTTCTAAACGCACCATTTTAAACTGTTCTTGATACTCTTGAGTCAAGCTGACATCACTTTGTTCTGGTCTTCATGTGCTCCGGGCAGGAGACAGCAGTGTTTCCATTACATACACTGCTACATGGAGCTACATGCTAATGTCACAGAAACTGTGATGTTGTTGATTTTCCCCCAATTTCATATCACATTCCTGCTGGATCCCAAATTTGGGGATATGTGAATGAATGTGTCAATTTTAGTTTGAAGTGGCAGAAAGAGCTGTTAGGGATGGAGAGATGTATGTTTAGAGAGGCTGGCTTCAAGAGACTGACACTACAGAGCAGCATCTCAGGCATAGAGGGAATAGACGGGCAGTTTGAGAAAAATAATGTGTTTATTTAACAAAAAAACATGTAATAGAATAACATGTTATAGTACAAAGTCAAGCCACAAGTATTAACCTGAAAGTGAAAGTAATAGCCCTCCTTAAATGTATACTGTATTGTTTGGATGGCTGTGATAATTGCACGGTTTCCATGCCAACTCAGGTAGTAACCACAAGGCTGTTCTCACTGGCCTGACCATTTTTATACCCTAGGTGTATATACTTTGAAGAACATGTTTTAATCAGAAGACATGCACTTCTATAATTTCTATTAAAGCCATAATACCCTTGAGGGTGTTGTTTCTTGGGATCGGGAGTCATTGAGCAAAAGCCAAAACCTGTTGTATCACAATGTTCATCCCTGAAAACCACCAGTATGAATTAGTATAAGTGTGATCATTAAAATTCCAGCCTTCATTGAATTTATGCTTTACTTAACATATGCTAAGAAAAGCAGATATTTGTACTGCATTGGTGGTGAATAAATCTTTGTTTAGGTATTTTTTAAAATGATGTCTCTTCAGTTTTCCTTCGACACACTTCAAAAGAAAGATGAGAAGCTGAAATTTATAAAGATGTGATCCTTTCATTCTGTTTTCTGAAGTTTGACCTTTTACATCCTCGTGTCATTCATACTGACAGTGCAAAACCACAGAATGTAACCTTATCACAGGAAATCATTCCACGTTTTCACTTCTATTTACATGTTTCTTTCAGTTCTCAGCCCACAGTTTTGTCACCTTTGTTTTACACAAGATATTGGGGTCAGATAAACACTCATATTTTTTTTCTGGCTATGGGAAATATTTTTGAAAGTGTACAAACTAGCATTCAGATTTATACCCCTTTAAATCCTGTGTAAACAAGAGCACAGATTCAGCAAAGTGTGAAAGCATGCATCCATGTCAGTGTTGATTTTAGTCATTTGAAAAGAGTGTCCTTGTTTTCTTGGCCTTGAGCAAGTGTTTCGTTTCAGCAGCTCCCTTTATAATGTTAAGACTGTGTCATACAGGCCTACTTATGCCTTCCTGCCCTTGACATTTTACGTAATTGTCTACCTTTACCTTTACTGCAAGTTAAGTGTTTTTCTGTTTTACTTATTTCCAAAACCTAGGTAACAGAGAGGGACAGAGTAAGATCTGAAACAACAAAAAGGCACAAAAGTGGAATTTAGCAATACCATAGTATATAGCAAATAAAGTCAAAACCCATATATCATTCAGAGGATGGGTAAACAGATACTCGATAAACCAATATATACATTTGTAAAACAAAGAATCAAATAAAGCTCAAAAATCAATAACATAAACTGGAAGCCAGAAAATGATATTCAGTGAGAAGTAACAGTTTAACTTCTATTGGTTTTGAATTGGTTTGCCTCCTCTTTGCAATTCACAATCTGTGAATGTTTTTGGCATTTCACTCTTGCAACAGCAACAAGTTCTATGGCTACTTATAATGCTCAGAAAACAAGTGCTCTGCAAAATATAACACAAAAACTAATCAAACGCCTCCAGAAAAATCATTTAGAAAATCAGACAAGTTTAGCTGGTGTTACGGATTAACAGAGGATTAACGAAAGCCCAGGTATCGAAATTGATATTGGGACTGAAGAAAATGGATCGGTGCATTCCTACCCACTGAAAACTGACTGTAAACAAAAGTAAAGCAAGAATAAAATTGGTCCCAGTATGGACCCCTGGGGAACCCCATTCTTTTGCAGAAAGAGCAAACAAGTCCTTGAAACAATACAACGTTGCTTGTTTCTAGCCTCTAATATGACCCACACCTAAATAGGTTCATCTAGTGGTAGCATAAATACTTTGGCCAATAGAGCTAGTCACCTAACAATAAACATAAACATGGGTCATATTAAGCTGCTTTACACGTGACATATGAGGCTATTTTCTGGATTCGTTTCTCCTGGGTAAAAGTCCCCTGCTTGCTTAACCCATCCATCAACCCCAAAGTCCTGCTTTGATTAGAAACACATTTGTGATATGACACAAATGAATGTAACTCAAGAGAAATAGGTTTCCATTGAACCATTGTTGA
>CAFUXE010000282.1:1591141-1608986 GCA_903364295.1 Serranus cabrilla | reverse complement strand
AAATTCCTGGTGGTAACAGCAATAATATAAAAAATCAAAAAATCAAATGTCTGCATGAAAGTGAACAGTCAAATGTGTCAGAAGTCCAATGGAGGCCCAGTGTTCGTATGCTAACTGATGGTCTGTCCTGTCACTGAGCCCTGCAGTGAGATCTAACTGTGCCGTTATAAATCTACTGCTCCCCATTACAGGTGACACCATTTTCTAACCCTGACCTACTATACCTTTAAGCACTCTTTAAATCCGGCTCTCACCGGAGAAGAAAGATATACACACTCAGTAGCTTGACCTTATATGCACATTGTATCTGCTTAGGCCAAAGTGCCCCACTAGCTTTATAGCAGTATCATTTTGATGCCACTGCCTGCTCAGCAGTCCAGCCGTCATCCCTCCAGCTCCAACTCTCTTCCAAATAGTTAGAATTTCATATGTGACCCAGACTGAAGTCTACATCATGTCCAGTCAGGTTAAACTGCACTGACTGGCCCA
This sequence comes from Serranus cabrilla, assembly GCA_903364295.1. Lineage (NCBI taxonomy): Eukaryota > Metazoa > Chordata > Actinopteri > Perciformes > Serranidae > Serranus > Serranus cabrilla. Next base: position 1,608,497 of record CAFUXE010000282.1, on the reverse strand, counting down.
ACCGGTTTGACAGTCTGCTGATTACCATGGCCAGCTCAGTTTCTCCACCATCACTGCAAATGTTGATCCACTAGTTCTATGAACAGCTGCTGGAAATGTTGGGAATTTATGCCTCGAGCCGTGAACATGTTCACAGCCGGGTCCTCTGCACGTGCAGAAACACACATACAGTTCATCCCACTCATTTTTCTTCACCTATTTTTCAATTGTCAGAGGGTTTTGCAGATTACCAGGAGGGGGGTCGTACCACATCCTTCAGATGTGCAACATGCCTTTCTGCTTTGTTTATTCCGCGGAAGCTTGCTGTTTTTTTTAATGTGATTTTCTTATTCTTTTATTTCAGTGCAGTACAAAGGAAAGGCGGATGGTAAAATTATTGGTTTCTTAGTTCCCTTGTGATTATTGTCGACCAAGGAGGCAATTTCAAATAACAAAACCATTACAATAGCGACCCACATTTACACTAACACTAATTACAGGCAAGTATGTTTAGCATGAAAGACCAGATTCCATGCAAAGTGTCAGCCTCCTGTTTGATGAGAAGAAGAAGCCAAAACAGGCAGTGAGGAAGGACCCTCGCTCTATAACCTGAAGCTGTCCTCTCTGGTTCTGTCCTTGAGTGAATTACGCTCTCAGCTCTCAATGAAATGACTGAACCACTGACCACCCTAATGCTAATTACAATGTAATTAAATTGAAAGCTGGTTTTCTCTCACAGATGTGTTCAATCAGCATGCGATTAACGTGACCAAATCCTGCTACGGAGAGACAGTGACAGATCGCAGAACTCAAATGCATTTCTCTTTTTCCTTTCATGTTCGTCTCTAACCCTTGTCTCAGCATAATGGGACCTTGAACGTGTTTGTGTCCTTCTTTGGAAAATCTATGGGGGAGAAATCCACATCTCATTAACAAGCAAGGTCAAAACAATAGTCTTTTGAAATACATTTCATGTTATTATTTTGATGGTTGTTTAATGTTCTAAATATTCAAGTCTGGGGTGGTTGTAAAAGATGAATTATTTGGGAATAATTGGGAGTGGAGTTATTTTTTCATAATCAGTTGCACCTTATGTTAGAATGTGAAAATGAGGGAAACACATTTTCCTACTGTGAAAGGATATGAAAAATCATATAGCTTGACCTATAACAAATTGTGCAAAGCCAGGGTACCATAGTCAGACATTAAAAAAAAATTTTTGTAACTAGTAATTCTTATAGTCTTGCGAATAAGTTTTTTCAACAATTCATGCATAAAACAACATATTCAATACTTTGACATCACTAAAATGACAGCAGCCTCCAACACATTAGTGCAGCAGAGCATGATCTGCTCCACTGAGATAATGAAAGCGGCTGAAATTAACACAGTTCTGTCAGAAACACTTTTATGTTGAAGGAGCCTGGACCATTCATGGCAACAAATCTGCAGAGTTCAAAAGTCGCTGAGGAGGATTCAGTAAAAACCCCAGTCAGCCTTTTTGTTATGATGCAAAACAACGGTGGTAATAATGATAATAATAAAGGCTATAGAGGGCTTGAAGGCTTGAAGTTTGAAGATACAATGAAGATACTGCAATAAGATTAAACTAGAAGACCTAACAAATCAATGATGTCATGCTATCTGCTCCAAATAACCTTCCTAAAGTTAGGAATACGTTGGACGAAAAAATAATGGCATGTCCATTTCCCCTGTACAGACAGAAAGGTTGTAATTTGTTTTCAACTAAGCTCATCAACTCTTTAGTGGATTGTAAACAAAGGACTTGCTGTTTCCATTAAGCACAAAACAACACTTTTGTGGCGGTGCTCTGTTGCCTGAGAAACCCCAACATGGTGCCAAGAGCAGCACATATTAAAGTGATCATAATCCTAAATTAAATTATGGTTTTATTAGTGACTTTAAAACCGAACTTCAAAAAAAGTTTTTTAATTCTGGCGGCAAAAATGAGAGTTTGGTCCAGGATTGCCTGCACATGGCTCTCAGTGTTAATGTTACAATAGAATATGCAGCTGAACCCAAATGAAAACAGTGTTCATGGAGGTTGGCTCAAAACGACCGGGCTGATCTGGGTGCCACCACAGTGTGTTGCATGCACTAGCATGTTTACACAAGCCAGCCCATTATACAATCACATATTCAAACACTTGCACCATCATCAGGAAGAAAAGTAAGTCACACTCATACACCATCAGGAACTATTTAGGACTGTAGTTTTTTGGGATGGAAACACTCAGCCTTAGCACCTGAGCCACAGTCACCGTTTGAGCTTATTTTAAACACACACAGTGAAAGTGGTCCTTTATTTCTGCCCACTTTATCCATCTTTACACAGTAAATAGTTGTTTGCTGCTACATTAATAATCCAAATGTTGTATCCTTGCACAGTCCCACGTGTCATACAGTAAAAAAAAACAGGACAGCACAGGCTGGAGCCATATGGATGAGACATATGGATGATTTCATAACTTAATGCTTAAATTAAATCACAGGCAGAAGAAATGTGCCCCAAGCTGGGTGTGTCCCTGTTTTTCAAATTTTGATAAAAGCAAACTTTTTTTTATTTATTTTGACTTTGATGCTTAAAGAACCACTAGTATAAACAGATTTGTTCTGAAGTGGCGCTTCAAATTCTTTTAAGAGAATTTGTGCGCACCTCCTCATGAACAGCTGGTGTTTATCAAGGTGAAACAAGAGATTTACAACAACCCTGCGCAGTGAAGAGAGTTTTCCCGAACACTCTGATGAGCAAACCTCATCTAAAAAAGCAAAAGGAAAGAAAATCTACATTACTTAGAAACAAACAGTGTTGACAGTATTGTGTCTCCTCATGCTGTGAAGTCACTGTAATGTGCAGGAACACACGTTTTTATCGGCGCCTTTTGCGGTGATCAGAGATGGCAGCTCCAATAGATCACCATCAGATTGAGTACAGTGGAATATTCACTACACACCGTGCAAAGGGCTCTGTGCAGGGCATGTGAGGTTTAGCTCAAGTCAATAACCATTACTGAGACAGACAGGAACCTCAGGTCCCCTGTGGGTTGGCTGGTTTAAAGGTGCATTAAGAGTGGTTTTAAAATTCCTCCCACCAATAATTCATGAGGCAGGTGAATACTAACCTTACATGTTTTGTGCAGAATGTAAATGACTGAGTTATTTTAGCAAAAGCGTTCAGCCGTTCTTTATTCACTTTATATTATTTTCAGTGGCTGTGCCCCCACTTATCCCCCTGTGACTGAAATATTATCGTCATTTATGTGGTGCTCTGCTATGAAAGTCAGATATAAAGCGAGTAGATGGATTTTTTTCTGAAATTGTGAGGAATGTTTTGGTGACTGCTTGGTTCATTGAGTCATTCACATTTTAAGTGTATGGTTAATGTGTAACATAATGTGGTTTACTGGCTTACAATAAAAAAAAAGCCTTTTAATTTGAGCCTGACAGATATATCGGCTGACCGATGTCATCAGCTGATTTTAAGCTAATAAAAGGTAAACTGATATCTGTCAGTACCAGCGTAGAGTTTGTCAGACATGCTGCAAAGTAAAAATATTTTTTACACAATATATAATGCAGGAAATGATGCTTAGGATGATTGGAAATGGTGTTAGCTATGTATATCATTTTTATTTATTATTTATTTAAATGGTGAGCAATTGACTGATTGCACAGTACAGAAGTTAATTTAGACATGCAATTTATTTCTTTTGATTATTTATTTAAATATTAACTGACTGATACTGAATGCACACTACAGATGTTTATTTTGATATTTATTTATTATTAAATGATATTAAAGAAAGCAGTGTTCTTTGCACTGTGATATATTGTACTGTACACAATCATAGAATAGGTCTTTTTTAATTGCAGTTTAAAAATTCACAATATTTGCTGCTATATTGGTAATCAATTATTTTTTTCCTTTGTCAAATTGGTATCAGCAACAGTCTCAAAAATCCTGTATCGCTCCAAAATGAATGCGAGGTGTTTCAGGGTGGCCTCTAGAAAGGCGAGTAAATGGCATGAACACCCACATTTGTTCTAAACAGCTACAGTCATTGTTATATTTCTATTATTACATTTTTTCAGGTGCAGTCTGATGCTGGTTGATGACAGAGAGCATTATTTCAATAAATCCGTGCACAGATTCACAGTCAATGTGGAAATGTAATTCCTCTAATTTCCAAATTCAAATATCAAGAGGTTTTAAGGTCCAGTGTTCCTTCCTATTGTGACCCAAAGGCTGAGAAAAAAGCTTTCTGATCTTTGCACAATGTGGAAGGTGTATGTTGACAATGTGTGTCAATATCACTCAGTGTGCACACCACATCACGCATGCCCGAGTCCCCGGGGAGCCGGGGCTTACCGGGCCCTCTGCAAGACGAAAGCAGCACAGTGATGTGCTACCCTTCAGATACAATGCTCTTCAATGAAAACTTTCCATTGACAACATTTTTTGAAGAAAAAAAAAGAAAGAGAGAGGAAGCACTTGGTTTAAAAAAAGTACTTGTGAAGCAAAAACCTTGTTCTTTGCCCATGAATTTTTAAACAACCAGCAATTTTTCTATAAGCAAGGTCAAAACACATCTTAGCAAACTGTATCAGCTGTGAAGCTCAGCAGACAACTTTAGCAGCTAGAAATAAGGTAAGAGTGGGAAATGTGACGTTAATTTGTGAACCGATTTTGCAGGTGAAACTATAAAACAAAACCATCTCATAATATTAATCAAAAGATTTTTAAAAAATGACAGAAAACTATGTGAAAACTGTGGTGTATTTGTGTGCTGCTGTTATGCTCAGGACATCCTACACTTGAGTATCAACTTCCAGACAGCACTGCATTCACAAGCTGAACCAGGAAAACAAACAACGCCATCATCAGAAGGATTATGTGAATTTGAAAGATTCTTTTTATCAGCCAGCTGTCAAATCTTGAACGTTGAAGTTCCCACAGCACTTAAACACAACAACTCACAGCACAGCCCACAGCACACTTTTTCAGCCAAATGGGACAAAGAGTGCAGAAACACCTGTATGGTGCTTGTTATGAAAGATGCATGAGCGAAGAGAAAAAAGTGGGTTTGTGTCTCCAAGGGTTCAGGAGCACTGGAGAGAAGATGCTTATTGAAAAAAAGCAACATGTTTCACCAACTACAGATATTGATCTGGCATATCTGGCCAGTGTTTGTATATGGAAACTACACAACATCCTACTTTCAGTGTTTGGATTTCCCAGCTTCTCAGATGTGGATACTGTGAGTGGAAAGCCATGTACAAACGATGTTTATCGCTTCAAGCCCCAAATCCCTAAAGATTAAAACCTTAAAATAAATATGTCCAGAAAAAGAAATAATTCTGTCTCCATGCTTTACCAGCAACAACAGCAGCATGAGCATATACTGAAGCACACGGTGGACGGTTCTCATTCGCTGTCCTAACTTATATTTATGTAAAGTAACACATAATTAATTTGGAGATCGCTCTGTTATGTCTTTAGTAACCAAGATGCGAGCAAAGTAGGAATCAGATAAAGTAGTAAAAAGAAAATCCGTAAAGATTCTCCCAGGGGACTACTGTCCACGTCTCCTGGGAAACCACTAATTGTATGTTACTTATATAAGTGTGAGGACAAGGGAAGTACTTATTTGAATGCAAACCAGGTGTGATCCACCAATTGAGCCACAGCCACCACAACAGCCGCAGTTTTAAACACTGATAAATACCAAAACACTTTGGTTATGATTAGGCATCAAAGCCACTGGCTTAATTACCGGCATAACCTAACCTAACCAACAGCAAACAAACCCACTCCTTCAGAACAAAAGTTCCAGCAGCCGGATTCTAACACCGGCCTCCTGCTTCAAAGTTGTTTGTCCCATCTGTCCTGGCAGTGGCTTTTGAAAAAGGAACAATGCAGTTTAGTTTAAATATCAACAATTGTCCTCCACAATGGCTGACTCCACCTTTAAGTGTAAATACACGATGAAAGGTGACCTTTCTTCATGTTTGCTCAGACAGTATTGAGCGTGGAGGCACAACATAAATGCGGATTAGCAAAACCGTTGGGAAGCAATACACACCTCAACAAACAGCGTCTGTTTTTGCACACAGGCAACAGTCTAATTATTGTCATTCCTCTCTTTAATCACGGAAATAGTGTAATTACAAGCCATTAATTAGATTTTATGTGATTTTGGAATTAATGTCAAATGTTTTCAGCTCCTGGCAGCAGTCTTTTTTTTTTACTATGTTTGTTTCTGCTCCTGCAGTTTGTCTGTGGTTGGTTCTGTGATACTGGGTGTACTATCCAAGGGACAGGGCAGTACACCTTTCCTTAAAAGCCGCTCACAGTCATTTCTTTAAAAATAACAACCATAGCCTCATTTGGTGTAGTTTCATTACATTACTAAATTGAAATTAAAGCAATTATTTATCACTATGTCTCACTATTTACATTCTTATTGATATTTATAGTAGCTTTGAGAGCTAACATGTCTCAAAACTAAATAGAAGTCTTAAAATTAAAGAACTGCTATCCCGGAAAAATGCTCCTACAAAAAATAAGAAAGAAAAAAAAACAATGATTATAAGGTGGTTTTTGCTTGTAATAAGTAAAACAATGATGTATTGAAATAAGATGATGATTTGATTTGATAGAGATTAGAAAAAACAAGCCTATTGGTGAGATTTAGTTTTTTCCAGGGTAAGAGACACTGAGCTCATATGGATAAACAAACAATGAACAGACCTGAGATCTGCTGTTTGTCCTCGACGCCCTTTTCAAATAGATAATTACAGGATCTGATCATTTAATGACAGGCTGAATGAAAAACATGCAACACTGTAAAGGGCGTTTACACAGAAGTATAACCACAATTGTCTGTTCACACCTGATGCCTTCTTTCTCTCATGCACCTTTTATTGCTCCTTGCTGAGGAGGGATTTCCACATGAATGCTTCATACTGCTTAAAATACAGTTTAAACATTTAAACTATTTTCTTATTCAAAAAACAGTAATGCTGTTTGAGTGCTGTTTATTCTGCCAGTCATTTTGAAAGTTGAAGTGAAAAGTGTGCAATCTTGTCTGATATTCCAAAGTGGTTCAGTTCGTTCTGTTGCATTTTATCTTTTCCCTGAATTTCATAGAGCGCAATGAATCTGTAAGAAATACAAGCGTGTTATATTTCTCTCCCTGTTTGTTCACTGCAGAATACACAACACACATAAATGGATCTTTAATAAGATGATTTCAAGATTCTTCCCTGAGGGGAGCATCATGACCCAGGACCGCATGATCATTTGAGGGGAAATGTACTTCAAAGATTATTCTTATGGAATTTTTGCTTTATCAGATGACACACAGTGATGGTCAGTCAGAAGGGATGGAAAAAGGTTCAACAAAGGGTCTCGGCTGACTGTGAATGGAAGATGTTTGATTACTGCACACGCCTGAGCCAATGGGACGACAATACATCTCAGTCTGTAATGAACCTCAGATAAGATTCTGATTTTGTGTGAAATCTCTGGTCTTGATATTTTTTCTAAACACCCGAAGTATAAGAATGTGATAGAAAGCTGCACTCTATATGTCCTTCAATAAAATATGTTGCCTTGGCCAGCAGAGACTGCCACAACATCTTTATTGATGACTTGTATAAAATATCATGTATCCGCAACAATACATTTTGAATGAATGTCAATTTATAACAGCTTTGGATTGAAGCAGACAATAGAGTTATTCACTGCAGAGATTTGAATAAGATGCTTACTCAGTCAGGCCCAAGTCGCCCTGTTCCCACAGGCATGCACTGCTCTAAAAATGATAGGAGCCAGAAAATATGAATTATGTGCATGCATAAATATATTGTCACTAACCTTAACCATTTAAATGAACAAATACACAATCCCCATCTATCCTCTCCGGTTAGGTAGGCATAAAAATGAAAACAATGAGAGCCAATTCTAACAGAATTACATTTTGTGGCATATATTCATTCTAGTTCCCCTCATCTGGAGGAAATGGTGCAAAATGAATCCATTTAATGACATATATCTCACAATGGCGATCAAATTTGATTCAGATGAACAGGAGAAGAACTAGGTTCATGGGATTTAGGGAAGGGAAACCCAGCATTTTCTAAAATCACTAGACTGAAGCCAATTTTATTGCCTGAAAATCACATTCACATTACTCTGAGTTCCTCCTGTCTGGCAGATTTTAGTGCGGGAGGATTTTCTGTGCTTAATTTGTCAGATGGGCTGGAAAAGTTGCTCATTGTTTCCAAATTGGAGTGAGATGGTGAATGCAGAAAGGCTGCCCATACAGCAGTAAAACCAGTTCCCAACTACTGGCCTCAGACAAGCCATGCCAAGAAAATACAGTACAAACACATTGCAGACAATGAAGACAGTATACTGTAAAATTCCCTAATACAACAAGCATAAAATGGTTTTAGTCTCAGTCACTTGTGCTTGCAACTAAGCAACCGTGCCCTCATTTTTGCTCAGTCAACTTTGTTTTGTTGTATATGCTAAAATATGAAAATGAACAGGAATTTTGGTGCCAAAACATTTGCTTTCATGAGAGAGGATTTTTGCATTTCACCTAGCACTCATAGCGCAGAGGGAGGAAACAGACAGTCAGCAGTTTGTTAAAGGCCATTTTGACAGAACACGACTGTTGATGGAGGCAAATTAGCTGGTGCTGGAATCAAACCTGATCTCTGGGCTGTTGGATGATGTCTGCCACTGACACGCTCCTCACTGTGTGTTAGCTGCTGGAGAGTCTGCTGCAGTTCACTTTTCGTGTCAGTGTTTTGGAGTAAGACATTAGTTTTTGTGCAACCTTTGAGCCGTGAGGATCTGACCAGGAAACATCTCAGTCTAAAACTATTTAAATTACATCTCAATTCAGATAATTCGGCAGCATTTCCATGTAGTACTGTGCACAGTATGGCACAGCATGTAAATGTCACTACAGGGTAATTAGTTTGGGTTGTCTCACGGCAGTTATGCACTTAAAAGAAGCTCAGCAGTTCAGCTGGTGATAGTCATCCACATCCTTAATGACATATCAAAGATGATTTAATTCTGACTGATAAATAAGCCCCTTAATGGCCTCTGTCCGAATAAAGTATACTATGTATAACATGTGTGTAACTTAAGTTTTTAAATTTCGGTTAAAATGAGAGTTAATTTATCATCATTCATCCACATGCAAGTATACCGGTGAATAAAATGTCATTCCTTATGGTTCAAGGTGCAAAACAGAACAGGCATACAAAGAATAATACAAAAGGCAGAAAGATATATTGCAGATAGTCATTTGAAGTGCTGTGTGCAAATCTATTGTAAACAATGACTAAAAACGGAGAGTACAAGAGTTTTAGTCGTTACAGTCACAACCGCTGCAGCTTCCTCACACGCCATTTTCATTCATATTTTTCCACACAAGTAGGCTAAGCACACCGGAATCAGTGCCTTCCCCTCTGACTCTGTTCTCACTAATCCCCTTTTCTTTTTTCTTTTACCTCTCCATTCTCCGTCTCTGTTTGATAACAGGAACCACTGGGGCCCGATCCATATCAGTGCACAAAGAGACGGCGTCCCCACTCACATTCTGAACTCCCCTGGTTCACTTCCGTCTTCCCGACTTGAGCTAACACTGAACATAGTTGAACTTTGCCCCCCATCCTTCCATGAACCAAACCAGCACACTACTCTGAAGTTTTAAACTGAGACAGCTGACGCATTTACTAATTAAATTTCTTTAAAAATAACAACCATAACCTCATTTGTTGTAGTTTCTCTTTCCTCAGGAATTTTATTATAACACTAAACTGAAAATAAAGCTATTATTTATTGCTATGTCTCACTATTTACATTCTCATAGAAGTCTTAATATTGACAATGATGAATAGACCTGAGGTGGCCCTGGATCATTTGATGACAGGCTGAATGAAAAACATGCAACCACTGTAAAGGGCGTTTACACAGAAGTATAACCACAATTGTCTGTTCGCACCTGATGCCTTCTTTCTCTCATGCACCTTTAATTGCTCCTTACTGAGTATGGATTTCAACATGAATGCTGCATACTGCTTAAAATACAGTTTAAACATTTAAATTATTTTCTTTAAAAAACAGTATTGCTGGTTGAGTGCTGCCATCCATCCGTCCATGAACTATACGTCTCCTCACTTCCTGTCCCACATTGACCCTCATTCCTTTATCCTTCAAACCCTCATACTTTATACTTCCATCCTCCTCTCCTAAATCATCTCCACTCCCCACCTGCATTAAAGTTTTCAGAATTTAAACCTTTATTAGCGTGTTCTTTGTTAGGGAAGTTTACAATAGGTTGGTAACTAAAAAATGGCGAGTGTATGTTTTGGTATTTTCAGATTAGGCATTATATCACAAACCATAAAGATTGGAATACTACTAAAATGCTCCATCAAACATAGGAACTTACTTTATCAATATAACTTAACATCAGCAACCCAACAAAAAGCATGTTTCCCATATATACAGAAATCGGATAAATTGGATACACCAGACAATTCTGTTTATATCAGAACTAAATGGGAGCTGAATGTCATAATTAAGGATGAAGAGCGGGAAAAATGTGCATTGGATGTCATAAGGGTATTATTAATAACATCTGGAAGGAGTTTGACTGGAAGATGAAGACAAGGTTCTTTAAGGAGCCTTCAGTTGTTTCCAGATTTGTAGATAACCAGCTGTAATATACTACTGGAGAGAATGTTGAATGGTTGGTAACTACTGGCACATATTTTTGGATTGCCCAATACTGCTTCCTTTCTGGGAAGAGACATCAGAGACCCAGGGTACCTGTTACATGTACTTTGGATGACTGCTGGGAAAATGGTGACAATAACTTGGGGGAATTCAGAGCCACCTACAGTGGCAGAGTGGGAACAGAAGCTCAGGGAGGTGCATGGAACGGAGGCTTTAACCACTAAATAACAATTACGGTCTGAAATCTTTCAGAAGAGATGGCAACATATCTCTTTCACTAAAGGGAACCCTACACTGTGCTATAATGTCTTAACTATCCACTGAAGTTTCACTCATTAGTTTTATTCAGCTTTTTAGACCCCACTGTGTTTTCCTTTTCGGTCTATTTTGTTTTCCTCACATTGTCTTACATTTGTTGTGATGTTCTGTGTTCTGTATTGTTTTAGTTTTTTTTCATATTCATAAAATTAAAATAAAATAAAGTTTAAAAAAATAGCAAATGTAAGTAGAGAAGTATGTGAACTGAGACACGTCAGCAGACTTGGTGACTTGGACTTGGTGTTTGTTAATGTTATGCTGTGTAGACTTTACATAGAAAAGTCTTTTAACAACAAAGCAAAAGAGATGTGAAGGTATGCAGCATGATGCTGCTGTATGTGTTGCATGTAGAATGCACAAAGAGAATCCTGTCTAGTGCAGGATTTACTTGTATGTGTGCAGGATTTATTTGCCTTGCAGAGACAACTTTCAACCTATAAGTAGCTATTGTTGTAAACGTGTTTTGCTGAAATATAAAGTCTGGTTTACGTGTTTTGAATGTTGATAACTTTCTGATCAAACAAAATGAAATTGTGTGCTTGTTGCTAGGTGGATTTGACAGCATGCATGTGGGTGTGTGTTTCTTTTCTGGTACCATAAACACACACACACACACACACACACACACACACACACACACACACAGTCTAGGTATAAACAATGCAGCCGCACGCTGTTGCAGCTGGTAAATATGTAACTACAAAACAACAAAGAGAGGATAAGAATTTGAATTTGACAACTGAATATGATAAGAGAATGAACAAGTTTACACAATGTCACAGCTTCTTTATTGATGGCTGGTTGCCCGTGAGAGAAATCAATCAATTTCAACATCTTTTTTTGTTTTTTAAATCTGGCACCTGGTCAGTGTTTGGGCTGTACTTCCTTGTCCGAAGGAGCCCAGACAGACTGACAGACTCTACTTAAGAGAGAAAAACAAGCTAATTATTGCTATTACTGAATTGTCCTGACAGGCCTCATCAAGTGGGCTTGGGCACAACAAAGTGGTAGCAGGCAGCAGCCGGTGCTGTTTGCTTTGATGGTGCTGGAGCTAGGTTATTACACAGCGAGCAGTTTGGTAATAGGTTGAATTAACGAGAGAAAAGATTCACACCGGACAGCAATGACGACTCCTGCTGTCTTTGGCCTTTGCTCCTGGTTGTCTTTCATTCAGAGCGCTTCAAGGTCGGATTCATCAGGAGCGAGCAAGCTTATCAGCAGCAAGGTTACAGCCGGTCACACACGGCAATTTCAGCTTCCACAAGCCACCTTTTCAGGTGCTTGGCACATTTGTGACTTTAACACAGCAGCAGCTTCCTGCCTCTTTAGTTTATGCTCTACTCAGCAGCCGTCTCAAGTTGTGTTCTGTCAGAATCTGCTCGTAATCGTGACCCTGTCAACTACACTGCTCTCACAATTCACTGCTATAAAGTGTGCTGCACTGGAATAGTTCATTAGCTTGCATTGTGTTTATATTCAGTCTCATGTCATATTTGCTGTCATACAGCCCCGTTGATGTTTTGCTCCACAATAAGATTGTAAATCCTGTATTGTCTGCCTGTCTGGTAATGTCACCAACAATTAACTATGCCAAATTACGGCAGCCACCGCTGTATAAACAGGGATTTACTTTAGACGCCCTCATGGATAAAATAATTTAACAAGACTAAGAGTCTGTAGCTCTTTGAGGCTGTAGACACAACATAGGTGTGAGTTAAATGTCAGCATGATAACATGCTCGATGACAATGACGATGCCACAATGCTAGCACTAGATAAGTACAGCTTGCTGAACAAGTACAACTGATGCCTCCAGAAGTTAGCATTAGTTACACAGGTATTTCGTCATACCAAATGGCAGTATATGGAAAAGTAAAGGTGTCAGAGAGAATACTATCCGTCCTGTGGGCAGCATTAATGTGTGTTCAGGAGAAGCCATCCAATAGCATTACAGACATTTCACTGAAGACTAAATGTTACAGGAAAAGTTGGAGAATCTCCAAAGTGGAGAGGGGGGGTCACTAAGTTTGCTCCTCTGGGGACCACAAATGTTTTAAAGAAATGACATGGTACTCCAGCTAACAGTTGGTCTGGAGCATCCTCATCCCATGTCATTTAGCCCTTTTACATTCAGAGATTCTGTTTGAGGGGAGCTTGAAGCATGACGTATAGTCACTTGTAAACCCTGCTGATGTTGGGCTCACCTCATTTCAATGCCACTTACGGACTGTGGATTCAAATCATATTGCTAAACAGGGGTACTAATAATGCAACATCAGTTCCAACATCACAGGAATTTGTGCCTTCCTTGAGATTTGACATGATTCCTTAATTCACTCTGAACATGACTCAGCAGAAAAAGTAAGGCTGACAAAACCTTCGGGCATGGTCACCAACTTTGGTAGAAAATTACCTCAAACTGTGAGCAGAAAGGGAATTTTTAAACCTTTTATAAAAATTGATTGAATCCAGAAAGACTTAATCAAGTTTGCTTGTACACCGTTCCCAGCAAAGAATGGCTGAAGGTCAACCTGAAACCCAAGACGTTCAACCCACTAAATTAAAATCCTCAAGGTAGAACACCAGCTACTTTTTTAAAAAGACAATTATTATTTCCCAGCTACTCGACAGGCTATAAAAGTGGAACCCAGTTGACATTAAGAACTCAAAGCCAGCTGGGATTACTTTAGGTTTGATTAATGGACATTAATATGCTCGGTGGAAAGAGCAGCGCTTAAATCAGCCTGATTATACCTCTACGAACAGGTCCCAGATTTGACTGAAAATCACAGGATTAGTGCACATGTTGAACTTCTACCTTATTTTTGCTCTTTAATTGTGATGACATCAATGTTTTTTCAGTATCCAGCACTACATCCATCATTGTTAGAATGCACATCATGTAAAATCATTTGCACCATGTTGTCTGATGTTAACACAGGAAAATTACATGGATGGTTGACTTTATCTCACAATGCAACGATAAACACACCAACATCTTTTCTGTGTAAGGGCTTAGGAAATTAACATATAAAGATTGGTTGTAACCATGGTGCTGGAATAATCAGTATTTTAAAAAATATATAAACATCACTTTAATCCTGCCTCTGGTTCTGAACCCAAGCACACTAAGTCCACTTTATTTCAAAGGGACATTTGTACTTTTTACTCTATAAATTCCTTTTTTTTAGATGGACATTGACATTCTGTGCAAACACCTGATAATCAATTATAAATGCACAACTGCCTTCCAATAAACAAAAAAGAAAATGAAGCTTACACACTGATAAGAATCACTAAGGCAGCCTAAACAGAGATGTATAGACAATAATCACCAACCTGACTTGTTCCGCTGTTCTTCTGCTATGGATGGTTCTCTAACAACTAAAGGATTGTGCACACCTCACTGACGCTCAGCTCCTGTGCAAATGTCACCTGAACACTCTGGGTGGGACAGAGAGCACTTAACAAATGTAAATAGAAGTACGTGATGGCACGATTTACTGACTGTTAGCAGTAGCATCCTTGTGTAAGAATACGACTAAAGAGACTGCTTAGCTGGTCTTGCTGCATGTCTTTCAGCTCCACGGTGTCCCCCTCAGGACTTTGTACTGGAGGGAGTCCAGTACCCCTATTGGGGCCATAGTCAGCATCTACAGACCAACAGCCAGACGGAGCACAAGAACCAGTAGATGACAGCTCTACGTTGCTTGGTCTTCAAGCGTCCATCGAATGAATGCTCTCGGGCCTCTAAATGTTTGTAGTGTACAAAATATAAACTGAATCCATCCTGTTCATGAAATACTTCATTCTGGACCAAAGTGATGGGCAGACCGACAAACCATCCCTAAAGCTGCTGCTAGCATGGCTGAAGATCTGAACCATCCCTGTAAAATAATCCTCTTTTATTGCACCTCAGACACACAATCATGTATAACAGAAGTTTTAAAAAAAAGATGAGCCAAGGATCAAAGTTAGATTTTTTTTTCAACAAACAAGAGGAGAGTATTTTCTGTGTAAGTACAAGGGGGGAAAAGAAGAAATTGAAGTAGGGGATGTGATTACAAAGTAAGACTTCAGAGGAAACCACGGCTACAGCCGTTATAGTGGTATAATCTCACTATTCTAAGGTATAGTGCCTTCCTTTTCTGAATTGCTTTTGTTTCTCGGATGTGAGACTGTTTCATAACAACAAATGAAAACTCAACGGATCAAATCATGGATTATGGATGCAGGTGTTGCTGGGGCAACTTGTGCATGTTCTGTTTTTCTTTTTCCTCTTTAAACTAGGCATTTTGTAGTGTAGTGTGACTCAGACATTGATCTCTCCCAAACAAGTTACTACACAACACTCTCTGATCAAGAGGTCGAAAGGCATTTTAGCAAGAAGCACTGTTCTGATTCATTCTGCATGAAAATGATGAGAGCCATTAAAATTACTAACACAAAATTCATAAACAACAGGCTTATGTATATTTAATTAATCTGCACTCAGAGATTACAGATACATTTAGCGTAAAATATAAAAAAAAAGTTCTAGCTGTGATCTGCACAACTGTTTAAAACTTGTGTGGTATTAAACCATAGACGGCCTCCATGATGTCACCCAAAGTCATTGTGAAGCTCAGTCTGGTTTCATCAGTGTTAGCTAATTTATGTAGCAAAAGCACCACTGAATGTACTATTTTTACATCATACAGGATATGACCGTTATACTGAATACACATGGTTCAGGCTGTCAGACAGAACTATTTGGTTACATCAAGAACAAAACCGTGGTTTGGGTAAAATAAAAACTTTACTCAGGCTGTCCTCAATAATGGTTTATATGATTTCCTAGGTGGCAGAAGAGTCAAACTCGCAAGTTTTCCAACCAGAAGGCTGGGATTCATGCCTCATTCATGGAAGTTATGTCTAGAAGTAGAGTTTTACCACATTAGCATAGTGGTTTTGGTGCCTAATTAGGGAAGTGGTGTTGCTGCTTGAAACGCCTTCCAGCGTTAAGAACGTGTTTAAAACAGCGATTGATCACAGGTACAAAAGAATGTCACGTGTCAAGAATAAATTGCATTCACAGGTCGAAAACAGCTCTCATCACGTCATATTTTATAGGCTATCATGAAAAAAATAGTGCTTCAAAAGGTTAAGTTGGAAATCATACCTAATACAATACCAATACCTTCATGAAAATATTCCGTTTCCATATGTAACTACCTGACAATATGTAACTTAAAATAATAACGACTTTTGGTTACAAAGAGAAAAAAAAACTCTGGTTCCCCCTTGGGCAAAGTCCTGTGTTTTGCTGGACTTTGTTGCTCTTTGTACTATGTCACCTGACTTCCTCCTTTGTCCCATAATAATCACTAAGGCTTCTAGAGGTTGCCACCTCACAAAAAATATATATATGCGTCGTAATAAGATGCACCTCCTGGCTCAGATTACGTGGGTTGTATATGAACAGTCGGATGTATGCCATCCTTGTGTTTTGGAAAGAACATTTTTCCATTCCAATCCATACGCATTTCATACAATTTCAACCTGAAAGCAGACAAGAAAAAGTTTCTTGTGAAAAGTGGCCATGACCTCAACTGTAACAGTGTAATTTCAGTCTCAGTGGTTGGACATCTGCCAGGATGCAGTATCAACTCGAGGTTGCTGAAAATCACGGTTTTGTAGTATATTTTAAAAATGAAAAAAAAAACACACCTCTGCCCGAGATTTCTCAGAAAGATTTCAGAAGCAGTCCAAGGATGAAACATGAGCAGGATCATAGAGCATATGAAACAAGCAGGCAGGTAACAAAAGCAGGTTTGTGATCAAGAAGGTGTCGATTTGATTTCCTGAAGCAGCTGGGAAAGGGAATGAGTAATACTCTCTGAACCCGGAGTAACTGTTCACAAGCCAGCAGTGGTAGTGGTTGGGCAGCTCCCTGGTGTGAACATCTACTGTACAGTATATGTGAATGAATAATGAGGCAGCTTCTGCTCAAAGTAAGCCTTCACTCTCTATATGACAACTCTGTCTCCCAGTCAGTGGATCTATGTACTACACACTTCCTTCAGAGTAATAATCAGAATAGTTTGTCCATGTCCTCTTTTTTCAAATAATTTTCTGACCTGATGCCCCTGTTGGCACATCATTCATCAGTCTGCAAAAAAATATATATATATATATATGTTGAATTAAGAGGAACATTGTAGTTTGGGTTATGGGAGCTTCATTGTCATGATTACAATAGTAGAGTTAATTTGCAAGGACAGGTATCTTTGTT
>CAFUXE010000282.1:1575557-1591080 GCA_903364295.1 Serranus cabrilla | reverse complement strand
AGACAGTGTCCAGCCTTCAAATACATTCAGCATTTTCTCCATAAATCAATGTGCTTTCTTTGAAAAACTAGGGGACATGGTGGAATATAAACATGTTACTTATAATACAGTGAAAGTAAAATGGTGATGAGGACTTATGTTAAATGATTAAAATCAAATTTCTTGGTCCTCCTACTTTAATACTAGGCTTAAATTACCAAAAGCATAATTGACACATCTGATTAGTAGATGATTAAAATTAACTGAATGCTATTGTGAATTTTTAACAGCTACATAAACGGATCCTTATTGGTATAAAACGGCAGAGACAAGAGTTTACGTTTCAGTCATTCTGAAGACATCAACACTTAGCTCAAAGTCGGACACTAATGCTGAAACCTAAATCTTTAATATTAATAGCCACTCTTCATTAACATTTAAAGCAAAGCACTTATGTTGAGAGAATAATATTCCAACGCTTAATGTGCTAAACAGCAGGTGTATATATCATAGCAAGACGTAAGAAATTAATTCCACTGGCTCTCCAAGAAACAGCATGGCTTCATTCTTTTGGAAATTGAAAAAAACAAAAACAAAAAAAACAACAACTCGGGCACAAATACTGCAACAAATTCTGCCTACAGTTGACCGATTCTGCCTACAGTTGTCAAACAACAAAAGGTCATCAGACAACTGCAGGCAGATTCACTTATTTTTAGCTGTGTTGTGTAAGTACTGTGTATGCCAAAACCATTGACTTTAAAGTGTCTTGCTGTTTTTTCTTTTTCTTTCATGAAACCAATTAGTGGTAATTATTTGCATGCCAAAAAATGCAGTTATGTTTTAGTCATCCTTTTAGCTTGTTCACCAAACACAGGAATACCACTTCAGCTCTCAGAGCTGAAACTTTTCGCGAAGTCACAGAGGGAGCTGACAGATAATCAAATATGCATCTGCAGCGTAATGAACTCTATTTTTTTTAATAACTTATTCATCAGGAGAATTCTTCTGGGTTCTAACCTTGAGATCCAGAGACTCGTCTGTTATTCAGAATGCAGTTTGCTCCACAGTTTTACACTCAGGGTGTGAAGCACATACGGCTGAATAACCAGTTACTAAAGAAGAACCAACTTAGTGTAATTAAACATCTAACAGGTGTGATGAAAGCACAGCAACAATCTGAGGCAGTTAGATATGAAACTCTATGTTTTTGATACTGTACAGCCAGTTCACCATCATGCAGTTTTCACATGTTGCAAGTGTTTCAGGTTTCTGACTGTGTATCCGTCTGCATTTCATTGTAGCAGCTCAATTCCTCCCAAATCTTATGCAGCAGCAAAAAGTTAAAGCAGCACAGAGCTGTAATCAGTAAAGCCCCTTTCTCTTAGCATTTTGCCTGCACACACCAGCTGTGAGTGTGATAAAAGCTCATTGAAGCAAAATTGAGAAACTTGCAATGTATCTGTCTGCCATTTGCCAGCTCAAAAGAAATAAGTCAGGATGGCGGTAAAATACATAGTATCTTCAATCAATAGAAGGAGAATTCCATCTTTCAGCTGCAAAGTTAGAGACAGATTGTTTTAAGACCTGTCTCTAACGGCCGGTTAACCTCTTAAAAACCGTCAGCGGGTCGGGTTAGGGTGAGGCAATAAAACATTTCTAGGACAATGCTTGTAACAGAAGAACTGTATGTGGAAAATGCATGTATGGGGCTTGATTTGAAAGGTAAGAACTTCAAAAGTTTTAAAAAAAAACTTCTACATGTACAAAATGTGCAGTACAAAATGAAAAATAAGAACATTTTTCAGGCTCTGCCATTTTCGATTTTCAAAAGGCACACAGTAAGGATTGTGACAACTCGTGGCAACGTGGGCTTTTGGAAGATCAAAGTGGCCGGCCGAAAGTAAAGTGTCCAGCTGGAAGCATCACAGGGGCCTTCAATACAGGCTTAAAATCTCTTCTCTGGTAAATACATACTCACCCCAACCCCACCAAAAACATCCTTTAATCTTCAGTCAACTTATATACTGCCTTACTGAGAGCAGATGATGAGAAATAGACACTAACGTTATTTCCCAGGCAAGGAAATCAGGTAAGTGCACTCATTAGTCATACGAGGCTTCCTGCAGGGTCAAAGAGGGCAGAGATTGTGGGTAATTAAATGTGGTAAATGAAACACTAATTGAATGAGCGACCCACTGCCTCTGGTCTTGTTTAATCATATGGAGAAGCAGATACCCCCCAAAAAATGGGATTCATTTTCTTTCACAAGGGTGGATGTAATTATGTTGGGTCACGAATTGATCACTTCACAATAAACATTAAATAACAATCAAGGTAGATGTGTTTGTATCGACTTAATTACAGAGAGAAACTCAGGGATTGAATGATTAACAGCTTAAAGGTAAATAACAGCGGTTACCAAAAGTGATTGAATTTGTTCATGATGAGTTATAAGGGAGAATTTTTCTCAAATAATGAATTGATGATTAAAATGTTAGTTCAGTGGTAAAGATGGTTAGCGGACTTCACTTACATAACGCTTTGCTGGTCATTGCGGCCACTCAATTTACACTGCAGTCTGTTCACCCTTTCTCACACACACTCATACTCACCACCACCTGCCACCATCAGGAATTCATTCATACATCGATGAAAGCAGCAACGCAGCAATTTGGGATTCTGTATACTTCAACATGTCGGCTGCCATGATCAGGGATTGAACCACCGACCTTCCAAACAATGGGCGACCTCGCTCGCTTATTTTTGTGTCAATCTCAGTCTGATAACTAGAGCGAGAATTGGGCAAGGACGGCCTGCATGAATCAGTGCAAGCCACAGCTCTACTATAAAAAAAAGAATTTGTCTATTTAAAATAGTGAAAAAAGTAAAGAGTTAATTACTACACTCATGCAGTGTGGAACATGTGTTAATTGACTGAGGACAAAGACCCCACATTCATAACTGAGCCCACATTCTTAGTAGTTACATCAAATTCATTTGAGTCACTGCTTCATGTGGTTTTATTTTGAAAAGCATAACTGCAACCAAGGCAGACACTGAAGCACATCAGATGATATCAGAGCATCTAGGCTCATTATGCTTGTAATAAATAATAATAAATTGGTATGGTATTTACTGTAGTCCTACACAACACATAGTTTACGTTATAAAATAAACTTTGAATCCATGATAGGACTAGTCCCTGTATGTTGCACTGATATTTAATTTTTAAGCCAAAAGCAATTAAATTCCATCTGAATATCCACAGTAAAACATTTCAATCACAGCCATTGTTGCATGATGATTACCACATTCACAAAGAGCCGTGTGACATATAGGTGCTCATTAGGAGTTTAGACCTGTATGTATTGTGTATGTTATAAGACAACAGGGATGTTAAGAGGGGTTAATAATTGGATTTAATGCATTTAATCAACATTATTTTTTTCCTTTCTTGTATACACAATAATTACCAGCAGCAGAGCTTTAAACATCAGTGGCCCATTTTATTCATAACCTTTATATACGATTTTCAAACTTCTAGGTTCAAAACTTGTACAGGTGTTATTCAAATTTGACTATAAACAGACATTTATTCTCTAATTGGTGTTTTTGCCAGATTGCTCTATGGGGGAGCGATCAATCCATTTGGACCCGCCTACAGTTCAAATTAAGACCTTGCTGCTGCATCCAAGACCTGGATGTGTTGCCAAGTCTTTACTGACAAGCTTAGGCAAAATAAATGAGTTTAATTAACTTGGGCAGCTACACTCTGTTATAATTGATCAGCACCCTGGCACCTGGGCATGTGCGGATTCAGAGGAGTTAACATTTTTAAAAGCCCTGCAGCGGAGCAAGAGGCTGGCAGCATCATGTTCATGTCCTTGGTTTTGGGTTTTCCCAGGCGCCGTGCAGTCTTCAGACCTACAGAGCACCTGCCCGGCATCAGCCCCTGAACCTGTCACCTTGTCAGCCTGAAAGAAAAGGCAGCTGAACACGTCCCTCACTTTCTTTTAGCTAACCACCTCCTTCTCATTTTTACAGAGACACCACAATGAAACCCGCTGCTCCTCAACCATTATTTTTTTTAAGCTCTGAAGATAAACGAGCGTTGTCACTGCTCTGCACATAGTACGATGGCAATAAGGGCAGTATCTCTCAAAGAAATACTGGCATCACAAGCCGACCCCTGAGCATCAGTGTCCTCAAATAACATTCTGTTTTCATTCCCCAATTCATCAGCCTGGATCCTCAGCTGAACTCCAGTCCAGGTGGAGAGGAAAAGTCAACTGTTATTCTAAACCTGTGCACTTCGGACTTTGCACACAACACTTTTCCCACTCACTGATCATGATTTACAGCTGGCATATTTTTATGCACTCTAACGTGGTCCACAGACGGTCAGAACACATATAACCCTAACCCTAACCCGGAAACCTGTTTAATGTTGAGCCAGGAATCGGCCTTGTCTCTCCTGAGGTTTGGCAACGCTAAACATTATGGTACACAAAACAGTGATGCTGAGGAATGAGTGAGAAACGATAACTGCACCCATTAGAAAAAAGCGGCGGTTTCTGAAAAAGTTAGGAGTCACTAGCAATATTTTAATAATGATATTATTATTAGTCTGATCCTCACTCAATACCTACTATAGACTGTATATAAAGATGGACAATTTCACAACATTTCACCACCTGGTTCCAGTATAGTTCATAAACACTGGCTCCTCGGTGGATGGGACTTGAGCCAAACAAAAAAGTCTTGTACACATGTTGTTTCTCAAAAAATTGCAACCGAATGCAGAAGTGCCAAATGCAGTTCCTCAAATGGCCACTTGAGACTGGCTCTAAAACGAGTCAGTCACCACAGATAGTCCACACAAAGCCACCACACTGAGCCTCACACAGGCTTCAGAAACCTGTGGGAGATGTCATACGACTACATCTATGTATCATACGGCCTATGAGTTTATGTAGTTCGTATTCAATCGATTCTGTGCAGATTTTGACTCTCCAGTGCAAGATGGCGATGCCCATATCCGAAATATTTCTTCTTTCTACAGTGGGAGGCAGTATAAATGGGACGACTTACTTTATCTGACTTATAACTGTGTTCAAAAAGGTGTACTTAATTTTGTGGTATAAAAACCTCATCACATTCAGTGGAGGTATCCTTTAATACGGCTGTAGACTTAAGTACCTCTATCCATAACTATTGATCACTGAATTTCATCTATACTAGAAGAGCAAGCACAGCCTAAATGGTCCTCTCGGCCTTTACACAGTGCTACAGCTACAAGATAGTGGCCATGGGACGATACTGTCATTCTGTTAATCGCATTTACAATGACAAGCATGCTTCTCATTTGATTTCTTCTGGGCTGCTTGCCATCTTTTGCTTGATAGACGTGTACTGTATCTGTGTTATTGTTCAGAGATGGTAGAGCTGGCATAAGGATGGTCTCTCTCTCTCTCTCACACACACACTCACTTTTCTCACTCGCTGCCTCATCTGTCCCTCTCTTTCCTTCCTGCCTCTCACATAACGAGATGAACATTTTCACCCTCTCTCCTTCCTCAGAATCCTCTCCCTAATCCTTCCAGGGAAGTGACTCACATTACAGTATTCTCCAGTTTAATGCACTTTAATAGCATTAATATCTGCTTTTGCCTCTTCAGCTGCAATAAACACCCCTTACATCTTAAGAAAGCCGCTTAAGAGCAATTGACATTGCTAGTGTACCAAAACAGAAACATTCAGCGGGTGAAAAACAGAATAACGCATTCTAAAGTTGTAATCTGTTTTTTTTTTTTAATACATTGGCACCAGCCTGGCGCAGCGTGGCACATGGTGTACTGTAAACAGACACTGGGGGAACTTAGCTGAGGAGCAGCCAGCTCCCTGTAGTCCTTCCTACTCACTCTCACAGTGTGGAGGAGGCCTGCAGATACGTTAGGAACACGAGTCCCTGGCACCTTCTGTGCCACCCATGCTGCCGCTGCACTGACAGCCAAGGTCAGCTCAGGAATGACAGAGGGCTCCGGCATGGAGATAAGCCTCTCACAAACATATGAACCACGGTGCCGCTTTTTCAAAAGGAAAGAGAATCCTGCCGCTGAATTATTCAATGGGTCTCCCCCACCCTAAATAACAGCCGGGAAGCATTGTTTGACATCCCGAATGAATAATTAAGGACTGACCTTTTGTTCCCATTAGAGGTGATAGGTTGATAGCGCCATGCTTTGCGGGTGAGGCTGTGAAACGATGTGAAGGCATTGTGCAGAGCAACTAGTAATTTTCTGTGTTAAAATCAGCCAAAGTCTCAGGAACAAACAGTGATACTTAGAAAAAAAACACACACCACGTCTCTGTGGGATGCATTGATATACAAAGATGCAGTCTCTGTTGATTGTTCCTAAAGCACAGCCTGCAGCCATTCTTTGTCACTACTTCCATGTTCTCTGAAGAATTGTACTCTAGTTTGTTCCTGACACATCACAGCCATTTTGATTATGCCACTCAAGAGCTTGTAGTCAGCTCTGTGAATCAGAAATGATGTATTAACACAAAGCTCGGCTCAGCTGGCGAGGTCCGGTTTGATGGCATCCTGATGAATTATGGTCTATTTCCAGGTTTTGTATTTCAATGAGGTAATGAACCATGGAACCCTGAACAGAACCAAATCTATATAGTAAGTCCAAAATGTAAAATATGACAACAATGCGTTTTCATACTGTATGTAGCTACAAGAGCAAGACCTGTTGTAACTTCAATTATAAGATTGGAGACATAATATAGATTTCTAATTGTAAACAACTGACACGGAACTTATTCAATTCTCATGAATGGTCTGTATGATATCTGATTGTAACTCATTGTGAAACAGAACTGCCTGAAAGATCAGGGTTTGGGATAAAATAACGTCCATTGGTAAATACTGGATGCAGTTCTGTAGCTGTGTACGAACAACAAATGTCATTATGGATTTTAAGCTTCATCTCGTGTCTCACAATGATATGGCTTCTTAACAAAAGTGCATTACTTTTCATGCATAACAGCAAAACATTCACACAGCCTGCATAACAACCAATCAAATGGAAACTTCTGGGCCTGAAAAATGAAGCCAGGCTAATAGCTAGCAGGGGGCGACTCCTGACCCTTCTTGTCACTTGATTTATTACCTCAGTAAACATTCTCATAATAAGATTATGGTCCGGAGTTTCAGCTTCAAGTCTTCATCAATACAGCATAACGGTCAGTTTGTAAATTATGGTCCCATTTAGAGCAAAATAGATGATAAAGCAGCATGCTATGCCACTGCACTATATGTGCTTTTCTTTCATTACAATGAACATGAAACTATAGTTTATTTTGAGCCAATCCCACATGTGTATAGAGCTTGAGTCTGCAAAGTGGGTGCTTCATGCAATATATTGTTTCTATATGGATTTTTTTCAGTATCTAAGGTGATATTTCACATTTTGTTGTGTTTATGGTAATCCGAGACTAAAGTCAATATTTAAAACAGACATATAGAGTTTCACTCTTTTTTCCCAGCTGTACCTGCAATTTCACTTTCACCTGAGAGCCTGCAGCTCCATCTGCCTGTGTGTCTCTGTGCTGGTTAAGCTGCTGCTAGCAGGATTTTGCTGATGCATGATATTAACAAACAAGCTAATCAAGTGGGAATGCTCAGGCTAATTAAGCATACAAATAATTTCTATATCATAACTTACCACAATAACTCAACTCCAGGCTTCACCTGCTCCCACTGATACCTGTTTACTCAGCTTTACATGCCAAATATTGTTATGAACGTCACTGTTTCTTACACATTGGCCCATCTTTAGAAAGGATCTGATGTCCTCCATTGTTCTCTTTCAGATTTGCCAAAAGGTGCTGGAACACTGAAGAGCTCACCTTAGTCCTAAAACAGAGATATTAAATGTATTCACTCATCAAATGTTTAATCATTTATGCTATACTGAAAGAATCAACTGCTAGAAATTTGCTGTTTATTTATCTAAGAGTCGTCAGTTCCAGTGCTGCAGATAGCTGTCAGGCCATAGCCTGAGGGTTGCCAGATCACCCAGTCAGAAAACAAAAACCTGGCAACTATGCAAAAACCTCACAGGTTAATGGAGTTAACATGACAGGATTGTTTGAAAATGTCCAAACCAAAATCTACACCTAAGAGTGATAATAGTTTCCAATATATTCACTTCTCTGTAAACTACCTGCTCAGCAAACTGCAGCCAGACAGCGTGAGAGACTCACTGGTGAACACAGTGCAGCATTTATCAGCCGTTTCCCTCAGGAGCTGGTAGAGACCAAAATAAGAGCTAATAGAGAGTGAATAAATGCCAGGTGGCCAGTGAAAATGTTGCTCCGAAACTGCAGGATATGTTAAATGGTTCACTATATCAACTTAAAAAGGTGATAATATGTTACTGTGTTGTTATACTGGTGGAACAACATCATGCCACCAATTCTGTCCAAACCAGCGATGAATTCCTTTCCTGCGGTAGAGCACTGTGCAGTCTGTGCCTACTGCTGATGATCAATTATAAATTAAGAGTTAATTTGCAAAACCAGAAAAGGCCATTCATAAATGAATAAACCAACATACAATTTTAAAAAAGGCACCATACTACTAAATTACATCTATAAAAAAATATGTATTAAATTGAATATGTTATATTACACATTTATTAGATTTGAATGTATATATAATTCATATTTAACATATAGATGTACAGCCTTAATATAATTCACCAGGCAAGAGGACAAAACTCAATTTAACAAAAATGCCAGAAATTAAAAATAAAATGTCTGTAAACACAGCAGCAGGTGCAACAAGGATTATTAATACTAAATAAAGTAAATAACCACTCCACTGATTACTTCTTATGTAGGATGAATAAAACAGCAGGATAACATAATCAAAGCAGACGACATGGACATGCATTAAGAAAAGAAACTCCAGAGAGCCCACAAACACTCACATTAAAGCAGAAAGGGAGCCTGCACACTCTATGCACACCGCGGAGCACACGCCGTTTAATGTTACAACAATCAGGGAGTTAGCTATTATACCCACCTCTCCTGAATGGGAGTGCTGTGCACCATGAAGTCCACAATGTGTTTGTATAATATAAACACTCCACCCAGCTCCAGTCCCTGTGCAAAGTTTTAAGAAACTGCTCACTATAACCATTTACCCTCCAAAGACATTTCTGTGGAATTCAACAAAACTCATAAGGCTAAAGAGACAAATTAAATAGTTTGTGTCCACAGACACATTTTAAGTATCCAGGCAAACCAGAAACATGTGTATGATAGATCAACTGTATTTAACCTGAAATGTTGTTTTTATCAAACTGCTGTAGGTAAATGTTACTGTCCTGTGGGCAATTTACAATCAAATACCTGTCAGCCCTCCTGGGAAATCCAGTTTATGCATTAGTAAAATTGAAATTGAGATTCACTGGACCACTCACGCATTACAGTCTGTGTATAAACAAAAGTTAAATAAGATTTATAAGAGACAGTTCACCCCAAAATAAAAAGTACATATTCGTCCTGTTACCTGTAGTGCTATTTATAAATATAGATTGTTTTGAAATGAGTTTCCAGGTGGGTTGTCTGCCTTCCCCTGAATATCATATTATAATATCTCCAACACTTACACCTAAACAATCTAGACTGATAAGTAGCACTACAGGTGAGAGGGAGAATATATGTGTTTTGATTTTGGGATGGATTGCCTCTTTAGGAAGCACAAAGCTGTTGTGTTGTTTTGCACAAAATAGTGCTACTACTGTACTGGACTGAGTCTATACATCACAGTGCTCTCCACAAAAGGTTATCACTGAGGTAGAGCTTAGGTTCCTTCCCAGTGTGAGGAAGAAAACCAGAGCTGCAGTCCGCCCGCAGTGACACACTCAGGAGAGCGCTACTCTGAGGCGAGCACAGATTCCTGGTTTAAGTAGAGAGAGGGGGAGAGATTGGGTGCTGAAGACAGACCATATTTATAGCCAGGGATAGGAATAATTCATCGTGATCAAAGTGCAGATCATGCTCCATTCCATCAGAGAGCAGATGTGGCAGAATGAAAAGAGCTTGCTTTCTCTCCGTCGGCTCTCTAGCGGCTTCCCAAATGGAAACACTGAGGCGAAGTTATCTCTGTGAAGCCGCTGCTGTGTGTTTGTCGTCATGTGCTCTGCACCCGTTCTCAGGTGGCTTCACTTTAGAGGGAGAGCGACGCCTCCAAGGTGTAACACGCAGCACAAAAAGAGGAGGGAAAAAAAAAAAACACACGCGCCCCACATTCAACACGTCTTCTCAATCAGGGCGGGGAGTGGATATCAGATTGTGAGCTCACAGCGGGAGGCCGTGTGCCTGAAGCCATGAGCCATAAAGAACATGCACCACGACCGCAGCGTGCCACGCCGCTCATGTGCATACGTTAGAGTCAGAGTTCACGGCTGACTCACTGAATGAAACGCTGCTATTTCCGTTTGAGGTGACACTCCATTTTACTTGTTTTCTATGTGTAATTTTCCATGCAGCTTTGATTTGCTGCTAAATATTATCAGTGAATACCACTGTCAGTATTAAGACCACACATGTGTGCACCCTGCTATCAACACACACACACACACAAGCAGGCATCCCACCGCACACGTTTCTCTCATTTTTCTCACACCCCTCATACACTCACTTTCCCAGGGACACACACACACTCGCATTCTTCCTTCCCCTCTTTTGTTTTTGGCCCCTCCTGCCTTTTCTCTCCCAGTAATGCTCCCTCTGCAATCACACACAAACACATACACACACACATGCCTGCTTCTTCCAGTTTCATTTTCTCTCCCACCCACACACAGACACACACATGCGCCTGTTTCTTTCTCTCTTTCATTTTCTGCGTCTCCAACCCTTTCTGCTTCCCTGTCACTCCTTCACAGAAATACACAATCGCGCACACACACATGCACCAGCACACAGACATACAAGCTCCTTCATCTTCTCTTTTATTTCTTCTCCCTCCCACACTTTTCCTTTCACTACTTCCATGCAGGCACACACACACACAGTTTTATCCGCTGCCGTTTTCTCTCTTGCCTTTTCTCTCCCAATCACTCCTTCAACCAGCACTCACAAACCTCTTTCTCTCTTTTTACTGTTTCTCTCATCCTGTGTCCCTCCCACAATCACGTACACACACACACCCACACACACATACATACATACACACACGCACACTCTCAGTACCGGCAGTCCAGCTTCCCTTACTCCCAGCTGGGCTTGGACAGCTCTCTTCCTCTGGCCTCTCTGGGCCATCTGGAGTGCAATGTCCCCGCTCCGCTGGTCCCCTGCCAGCCGCTGAGCCTCCCAGGACGAACACAGCATCTTCAAGCACAATTTGTACGCGTCAAAGCTCTGCTGTGTGTCCAGTGACCCAGCTGAGTGAAGTCATTGAGTCTCGCATTTCCCACCTCAAAGGAGCCTCATTCTGCTTTGATGACACCTGCGCTCCCCATCTCTCTGGGTGGAGGATGGCACAGTAATTGATTAAAGCCACTGAGCAACCTCACTAGCAATTACAGCTCTGTTTATGATCTCATAGAGGGTTTGTCTTTGCATGAGGAGTGGATATCAAAATCTGGCACACAGGTCAAGTGTCTAAACAAGGTTTTCAAGTAAAGACGCACCTGCGTTCTGCAGAAATGACAAAATCTGGCTTGGAAGAGGATCCAATTTTCTCCATTACAGGCATCCAAGACTGAATGATGCAATATGTATGTATTCTCATGAACAAGTTCCTGTGATTTGTTTTGCTATCCTGCAAAACCTAATATGTGATGAGCATTGTTTCAACAAGTTGCAGACTTGCAGACAAATACTGTTTAAAACATGTCACAATCATTTCTAAAATAATCATGGTTGCTGTTGTAAACATGTTGTAAATGCTGTAAAACAGTTAGCTGGAGGCACCAAAACCACTTTCCTCAGGTCAGGGAAAAAGAAAAGAGTTAGGCTTCCAGACATAACTTTCAACAACACCGGTCTTCTGATGAAATACTGAGGTTTGGCCTTCCATACCCCCTCCCACCAACCTGTGAAGCTTTTAACATAACTTTGGTTTGACTGCAAACAAGTTTAAGACAAACTGCCAGGCCAGAATATTAATGATAATTTACTATCTTTGAATGGAATCATATGATAAAATCATAAACAGAAATACCATGATACATAACTACATATGCAGATAACAAGAACATAAGGACTAATATAATAATGGTGGACAATAATGTGTTTTGGTCCGCTTGGAACACAAATGTTGGTTTAAATATAATGTTTTATAACAACGGGGTGCAGGATTTTATCAATTTTTTCATTCATTTCTTTTTTTCAGCTCTATTGTTAATTTCTTGTGTGCTTACACCCCAACATATTTGATTCCATAATTTCTGAATTGTGTTTAAAAAAGAAATGAAAATATGTACTATTTTTCATTTGTCAGTAATTAATTTAATTACCAGATATACATAAAATAGGCTTAAACATGTGGTAATGTCATATAGACTATTTATTTATGGAGTTACTAAAAAACATCAAATTTTGTGATATACATAATATATATGAAATTACCTATATCAGGACAGAAGGTTTTTGCCATATCACGCTGTCCTATTAAGCCTGCGATTTGCAAATGTGTCCTTTGCAGTTTCAAGCTCAGCCAGCTCCCATAAGCCAACATACTGACTAAAATACAAAATACAGAATGTATATCGACACAAAAGACTATAGAAGACAAAACAAAACAAAACAATTTTGAAATGAAGTTGTGCCTTTTGCAATTAATCATAACTTTAGTCATTGAGCCACAAGTTTCCCACCTCAAAGAGGCCTTGTTCTGCTTTGATGACACCCACGCTCCCTCTCAGCTCGACAGGGTAATTAATTAAAGCAAGTAAGTCACAGTACTTGCAATTACAACACTGTTTAAGATCTTCTAGATCCAGACAATCTTTTTTAACTGACCACCAACATACATAGTGAATGTATAAAAGCAGAATAGGGATTGTTGTGTTAACTGCACATACAGTAAATACTCCTTCCTGTTGGGACTGATATTTCTTTAGACAGCACTCTAGAGTTTAAAAGTCTCTACAAAGCTTAAGGTTGTGTTCAAGATGCTGGAGCAAAAATCATTTGTGCTATAAAGGTGGCATAACCCAAAATACATGCCTGAGGCCAGTTAGCATGCTATTTTTATAGTCTAGTGAACACACCAATCCTATGTGACACCACAACAACAGCACACATAAACTCTGTCCTTATCCTTTCTTTTTCTGATTATACTCCAGCCACAGGTTTGCCAGGATAGAAGAAAAACAAAAGCTATTAAAAACCACAGAATGGATCACTGACCCTCATCATCAATAACAAAGTTTTTTCTTTTTTTTAAACATAAATTGATTTTGAAGCCTGGGAACCACTAGCGAAGCTGTACCAATCGGATGCGTGCTGCATGAAGTTATCAGGTACCAGCAGGCAGCAAACCTCTGGCTCCCTCAGTCACTGCTCCAACACAAAGACTGTTAATGTAATATAACGTAGCCCATACAAAGCATGCCATGTGATGCGTACAGCCCTGTCAAACCATGCAATGTGCTTCATTTGCCTGTGATAGAAACAAGTATAGTTACATGTCGCATTGTCACGCCAACAATGAGCCTTTCTTATGTCAAATCTTGGTATGTGTGAAAGGATGTAGCATCACAGACAACAAACAGCAACAACAGCCATTATACAGAGCGTAAATATGTGCTTAACTGCAATGATCATGTCTCAGCTGTTTAATTGTGTTTAAATTCAAAGTCAATAAAAGTATGTATCATTTAGTTACAACCAGTAAAAGACTGAGATTAAAATGTATTGTCTAGCAATGATCTGACCACAGGGGCAGTATGAATACTGGTTCAACAACAGACAATAAAAAATAAACAGACAAATGTCAAATGCTACAAATGGGTGGACACACTATCCAGATAAAATGCAATTAAAAAACTGAAAAAAAATGTTTTAGACCTCAGTAATGAATTAAAAAAAAGGAAAGAAAAAAGTTTAGCTGCAATCACATTGACCTCGACTTCTGTGATCTCAATCAATTGAAATTAAATTAATTCCCCTATAGATATGGCCCCTCTGCACATTACTCCAGGAAGACGGGCCAGCATGAATAAAAGCTTGAATTATATATAATGCACCTAAAAGCATAAATAAAAAAATCTAGGGAAGGAAAAGTATTCATTCTCAAACTTTGGAGCAAAAAGGTTTGAAAGCCTCAGCAGGGAGGAAACACTCACAGCTAAATGACCACAAAGGATATTTATGAAAGTGTAACACCTGACAATGGCATGCGGAGTGAAATCAACAGGCTATCTGTGACACCAGTGGGTCAATACTTTGCCGATACTTTTCCACTGTAGCATGCACAGTAAGCTAAAGCAACTCAAGAGTGGTTGAAGCTGCAACTTTAGTCCATCTATAGGATCAAACTCAGGACACATACAAAGACACGGAGAAGCGGAGGAGCGGACACTGTAACACAACACCTACGAGACATGACTGCCTTCACTGTACGACAGATGTCGTGTTGGACTCACCGTGCTGATCGCTGCCGAGTAGCACGGAGCTCAGATGAGCGCGGTGAGAGCGTCTCCCTCTTCTTCACTAGTTGATCAGCCAAGTCTTTCTGTTTCAGCACCACGGAGAGCGCGTCCGCCTCTTTTGGGGGAATGATGCAAGTGAATGGTTGACGCCGTGAACGCATCGACCGTGCACACCGAGAACACGTCTCCTTCAAGTTTGATGCCACCTCGTTGATGCTCTGGCTGGAGCAAACATGACTTGCCGTGCCGGATGCTTTCAGAGAGAGTATGACCAATCACAATGCCTCTCGCTCTTTACTCTCACATCTTTGCGCATCCCCGAAGAGTCTCCGAGGACCGGTGCCTGTCTGCCTCCGGGCGGGCACGGCTGCAGGAGCAGTGACTTTAACACGGGCTTCTCCTGCTATCGGAGCACACCTTCATTTGCACCGCTCTCTTTGTCTTCAAGGCGATGCTGATACTGATAAAGATGGGGGGGTATGAATTTCCTCTCGCGCATCGACTCAGTACGGGCGCGGAGCGGTGAGAGCCGGGAGCAGGAGGAGTGTCTTTTACGGTCTGAGTTTATTAAACACTCTTCTAATATGGATGAGCTCCGTGTCTCACCGTTATTACTGTATACCCCATCCTCTCTTACCAAATGGCGGGATAATGGCGCGCCGAAAAGTACCAACTGTATCATGTGCACTGATATATCACATGCAACTGAGATCCTTTAATCATGGGAGATGTGAGACAAAGATCAAGTCCAACGTCATTAATTAATTATGAATTAGGTATTAATTATGATTTAGAAAAACAGTGCCACTGTGCCTGTGGGGGTGTTTATGAATGTCTGTGTTTGTGTCTGAGAATGA
>CAFUXE010000282.1:1511678-1575509 GCA_903364295.1 Serranus cabrilla | reverse complement strand
AAATGTCACATTTTTCACATTTCCCTTCACAACTCACAAACTACTTGAAATAAATTGGTCTTTTGATCAGAGATCTGTATAAAATATGGACTACTTGTCTCTGTGATGTCACCCATAGGTTTTTGAAGAGTCGAACTGAAGGACAAAGTGGCTGGCTCCAGCTCTTCTTCACTGTCTCTAATCCATGAAAAGGGGCAAAGAGGTGGGGCGGTTTGAGCTGAAGCGTGCTGAAGGCATCGCTGAGCCACCTGTGAGGGCAGCCGCTCGAGACTCAAAGCAGCCATGCACTTTGTTATGCAAAACTTTTAACACGAGTTTTAAATAAATGGTTGGGTTTATCTAAAAACCATAGACTGTAAAAAAAAAAAAAACCCTGTCATGACCCCCTGAGTTGACTACCTTTTAGAGCCAGCCCCTAGTGGCAAGGCGAGGTACTACAGTTTTTAGCACTTCTGCATGGGCTTCACAAAGGGAAAAATATATATGCATGCATGAAATTGCCTCAGTGGGTTGGGGGTC
Organism: Serranus cabrilla; assembly: GCA_903364295.1. Lineage (NCBI taxonomy): Eukaryota > Metazoa > Chordata > Actinopteri > Perciformes > Serranidae > Serranus > Serranus cabrilla. Next base: position 1,574,990 of record CAFUXE010000282.1, on the reverse strand, counting down.
CTGTCCCCACAACTGACAAAAGAGTGAGATTTGACTCAGCCAAAATCTATCAATTCAGTTTCAAGTTCATACTGTTGTACCAAGTATGGCGTACTACAAAGAAAAAACAAAGAAGAACCTTTGTGCATGTGTATGTGTGTGAGTTCACACCTTCTGTTAGAGGCAACAGAGCAGACACTTCAGAGGCAGAAAGCAGAGTGATAAGATGCAGGTTCACGTTGAGATTAAACCTCATTACAGCAACAATTAAAAGTGATATTCAACAAAGTGAAATGCAAACAATACAAACACACAACTAACCCGAAATAAGAAGCTTCAAAAAAATTGGAAGTGATTTACAAATATTAAAGATAAAGTATTTCTTTAATTTAAGTGTGAGTACTTAGTCCGAGAATGTTTTGCACATGAATATAATCTATTTATTGGTTGTCATTACTTGTTACATTACATACATTATTCCAATCAGTGAAAATGTGTTTGGCAGCTAGCTACACCTACATTAGCATAGGATGTTTATGTTCATTTTTAATCAATAACCAAGAGATTAATGTATGTACGTTTAAATTTGAAGTCATCTACACTTTAGACAGCAGAGAGAAAAATAACGTACACAGCAAATGTAACTTTTATACCTAAAAGTCAGTTTTTTGTTGAAAAATTCTGACAAGCTAAATGTGCTGCTCATTTTACAGCTCGATACGGATTTCTACTGAGCATGTGCAGTGTCACAAAAATGTACAGTTGCCCCTGGTCTCCCCTGTGTTTAAAACATGTTATGAATATCTACTATATTTCTATCAATAAAATGTGTGATTAAAAAGGGCACCGACAAAACTAGCTACAACAATTGTATTTAATGTTTGTTTGTTTGTTTTAAAATGGTTAAATCCATTTCTAAGTTTAGTTATTCATTAATTGAATCATTAATGAAAGATAAATAAAATGTGTGACATGTATAGAAACTTGTGTGCATGCGACAGTGATGATTTCTAGACTAATGTGGCTGACATGGAACTACTGTATCATCTTAAATCCAATTTTTGATTAGAAGTCAAACATTAAATACAATCCAATATCCTGCAGCATGTTTGGTGTTCCATCCGTATTTATTTTTATCTGCAGGGGTTTGGGGTAGGACATCCAAAATATGAGTCCCCAAACCCATGTGTGGGGTAATGTCTGACTGGTACATGATTGGGCATATTTACAGTTATACAATGACATCCAATCTCCTGTGTCAGACTGCATTTGTATTCCAGTTCAGCTGCTCCAGTCCAACCAGTTTGGAGAGGAGATAGACGGTGACACAGAGACAGATGTGAGATTCCACCTGCTAACTTTTATGCTTCAGACAACAGTCTCAGGCAGCCAGATACTCTTGATGTGCAGTGTACGATTGATTTCAGTGCCATTGTGATTGTATTGATTTGAGGTCCCGGTCAGTCTTTTCCAATGTGATCGTATCAAAGTGCCACTTCAACACATTGGCCTGACCAAATTAGTGTAAAATATTACAGCCCCCAGCCAGCGAACAGCCCTCAGCCTCAGAAAAGGCACACACAATAAGCTGTGTAATCTCACACTGAATTGAACTAAAGGACTTTGCCCAGTCATTTTCTCTAAAAAAGGGATGCATAGTTGGAAAAAATAGAGCTTTAATGAAAAGAGAAAAGGCCCTGTGGGATGGATATCAAAAGCCAGTGGATGTGCATAATTCATCTAAGACTATTTCATAAAGCCCCGCAGTAGGGCTTTCTTTAACCTGTTTTTTTCATTAAAAAAAAACCTCTAAATATTAGTCTTCTGCAACTGCGCAGGAGGGAGATGATTCGCTTGGATCTACTGAGGCAGTATGCTTTTCAGTTTTGTTTCCTAAGTGACAGCTAGTACAAGTTAAAACCTCAACTCAGAACCCTTGGGAAAGTCTATCGCAGATACTGGCGAGGAATAATTTACATCTCAAACTGCCAGGCGGGCTCATCTTTATTGTCTGGCAGGAGCTATTAGAGTTGGTCGGAGTTCAAGTAATAATTTATTATCATTATTCTAAACTGTTTACAACTACAACTATTTTATATTCTGACAGCAGATATTTGAAGCAGATATGGGTGAAATGTTGTAAATGTAGCGGTCTCTAAACAGTGTTTATGTTCAAATCCATATTTTATATCACTGCATGTGTTTGTGGCTTTGTCACTAAGTGATATTTTTCAGGGTGTGGCTGCTAAGAAACATCTGAGGCTTCAGCCGGCACAGCTGACACACTCACATGCTCCTCCTGACTTGAGCACACCCCCCTCTGCTGGTGTTTCGCAGCAAAGAAAAATTCTTCTCTGGGCTTTGTTTGGCTGCAGGGACTCTGGGTACAAGTCCAAGAACACTAATTCAGACCCACAGGAAGGCTTTGCTATCCACTGCAGCACAAGCAGGGTTTATTGTGGAGCCTTTTTAATTCACAAAGCTGCTGCATGTAAGTGGGGCAAAACATCGCCCAAGTCCTGAAGATCTAAGAGGCACCAGCACAGCAGCTGCAGCGCTTCTCTGCTGGGACTGTGGGCCGTTCACTGCGTGTGGTATCAGCAGACCTGACTGGAAAATATGCTGAAAATCATGGGTTGCCTTTTTTGCGTCAGCGAAGGGGAGGAAGTCTGTGTGTGCGCTTTTGAATGTGACTTTATAGGGCATCATTTACAAAGAAATACTGTAATACTGACTCCGGATCACATTGCCTCAGAATGCAGTATTGTACAGTCAAATATAAGGTGTCATCTGTATGTTATTCATTAAAGAAATGCACTTCATTCAGCTGTTAATAACATAAGGGCAAATGGGGTGAACAATTATATATTTCCTAATGATTTAAGGCTTAAGGCTTTTTTAGCTGGAAGAGTTCTCAGGTCTAATGAGCTTTAATGAAGACATAGACTGTTGGACAGCTAGTTTCTGATGGATTTTGGAGGTTGTGAGTCTTGACACAATTCCCTGGCCAAAAGACAAACAACCCCCTCATGGCACACTCATCAGTTCCATCCTCTCACTGCTCATCGCTCATCCAACTCAGGCATCTGGTGTTACTCATAATCAATAGTGCAGGGATCCGAAGTCTGCCCAGAGCAAGCAGTTGCCAATTATATAGCACCCATAGAATGTTGTTACTGTCAACGAGAAAAAAATACATATTTTTTTTTCCTTAGTTGAACCAAAAGTTTCACAGTGTTTTTCACGGTACATGGATGTTATGTAAAGGCTGGTGCAACTAAAGAAGCAGCATCCTTATTTTCCTTATTTAAAAATCAGCAATAGACCTCCATATGTTGTCCATACTTGGAGTTAACTTGTGGATGAATTTGTAAGCTATAGATCCCAAGTAATGAATGATTCATTACATTCTGACACAAACTGTACCCAGAGGTCCAATATTGCCTTATATAATCTGCCTCAAACTTATTACAGACTCAGCAATAGCATAACTCTGCATTGCTCTAAATTGCTCTTATGGCCCAGCTGCCCTTTGATTGATTATGATAAATGGGCATAGGCAACAGTTTTATAAATTACACGGGCCAGAATAAATCCAGGATTCTCCTTCTGCAGGCGGTTTTATTCTTTGGTATTGACTGGTACACAGCATACAAACGTCTCCAATTTCAACACAGGTCAAAGCCTCAAAGATTCACTGTGTTTTCACCCCCGTCAGTAAGACTTGTGGTGATTTATCAGAGAGATGCAGCAGGAAAGAAAGATTCGACTTGCCAAAAAAAAACTGAGGGCATCAAGCTTTCATAATCCCAATATATTCAAAATGAAGACATAAGTTAAGTCATTGACAACAGCACTGCAGAAGTGTACAGGGCTGGCACGACAAAAAGCGAAACGCTGCACAAAAGCAGCACATAATTAGATATGGGTGAGAGGGCCTGCAATATAGCCTCATCATGGACACACACAGAGATTGTGTGATAGTGATAGCACTTGAAGCTCTACAAATAGAGACAACAATCATCTGGTTACAGTGCTTTCCTTCTAACCATCTCTGCTGCACAAAAAACTCCCTGATACTTTATCCTGTGCTCCTCTGATGAAGATGAATGCATTTGTGCTGCGCCTCATTTGAGGTTTCCAGTGAGGCTGCACTAAGCTGGAGTCAGGCCCTGATCAATTGACAGGCAGGGCTCCACGTGGGCAGCCAATCCCCTGGCTGAGTACTCAGTATCAGGTTGTGGGCAAAAAGCATTAGGCCAAGCGTGAAGATGTGTAGGATGGATAAACCATAGGCGGTACATTTTAGGCTCTATGTGCCAATTATCTGCAAATATTCAGACAGACAGCTCACGGTAATGTTTAAAAATGCACGCTGTGTTGGTGCAAAGTCAACTGACTTTGCTGTGGGTAACTGTGTTGTTGTTTGTGGAGTGATTTTATGCCGTTTTATCTTTTTCTTTTATGCTGTTGCACAGACTCGTTTCCTTTAAACTTCAGATATTTTTCTTTGGCCTCTTTTGTCAGGGAGGAAAATAAACAGCCTCTGTGGCTCTAAGCATTGGTATCTGTTTCAGAGCACCTGTCTGCAGTCTAGGTGATGCGCTTTGGGATGGCTTTATTTGGGTTAGGAGGATTCATGTTTGTGTCAGACCACAGGATGACCTGTCTCTTCCAGAGGAGTGTAAAGTGATGAGTTGTGACTTCACTTGTCTGGCAGTCATATATTTGACTCCGGTAACCAGGCAGGTTCTTCCTGACACTTGGCTACCAATTTGCTATAGTTCAGGAGGAGACAGAGCGAAAATGAACATTAAATATTGATTTCAGGCGTGGGCAGCACAAGGGCTGGGCTCACAGGGTTTAATAAGCCAGAACAGGGCCCATATCTTTACCATTCATCACGGGTGACTTTTTTTTGTACTAAACCCAAATCATAGCTGCATGGGAACCAGTGTGCTTTAGATTAAATGGATACAGCGAAGTGCTGATTTTACGAAAGTGTCTAAAAAGTTTTCACTTAAATTGCTAACTTCACCATAATATTAAAGTTGGCAGCACAGACTGATTATAAAATGTGAACAGTGTTAGAAAACAAGTCCTGGGCATTAAAACGTCTCAGACAGCTGGACAACGTAAAAGACGATGGCGTGTGTCTGTGATACTTAAGTGTTGAAGTCGCTGCAGGCTACATTTATCCTCCCCGGCCTGAGTCCATCCTGCAGACTGTTCATTTATTAGCTCTCTCTCATTTCAAACACAGTGGCTGGCTATTTGTTTATAACTGGGCGGAGCATTTTTTCTTCTTCTTATGTTTGCTATGAAGTTTGCCAGTTGCTAGTTTTACTTCAATGTGCAGCTTGTGGTTGTTGTTCTTTCTTTATTATGTTGATTATTGGAAATTATTCTATTAAGTATTTCACTAAAGAGGAATAAAATAGCAACTCCTTCAGATTTCTGGTTGGAATTAGTTAGTAGCTTTGTTTTTAGATGTTGCTTCTGTGACAACACCAATCTAACTCATGCTAGCTAACCCACGCTGACATGAAGATTTTTCTGCAGTAACTATTGTATGAGGGCTACTCTCCCACACACACCTTGTCCAGGTAATTCACCCCACCTTTAACTACACTGCAGTATTTAGGGATCAGCGTGTAGCCCCAGTCATTCAGAGACTTCAGGGCGAGGCCTTGGATCTCCTCTGATTTTGGGTCATATCACAGGCTGACACATCTTTCCCATTATGCAAGTTCTTTTTGTGGTTGGCCCTATTTGCTGTTATTTTTTGTTGTTGCTGTTTATGCTGAAAGAAACTGAATCTTGTGCAACCAATTTTGAAGAGCATTAAGAAAATTAAATCTAACCCTAATCCTAAACCTTGACGTGTTCTTTAATCAATGGAATTTTGCAATGGTATTCAAATATGGCAGATTATTTGCATTCTTGGTTTGGAATTTTTGCTTCAGTGCTTGCCTGCCTTTTTCTTTCTGCTGTGTGATGGGAAACTGAAAGGTTGGTGTGTGAGAGATCCTTCCCTTTCATTCACATAATCGAGAAAGAAAATCTAGATGAGTGATAAAGGATTTTTGCATTAAATTCAGAAACCGGTTCACTTCACAGCTTCCCGCTCCATGAATAGTAATAATTGATAATGTTGCTCCAAAAGCACAATTTCCTCAGTGAGTTGCAAAGACATGTGAGTGTGTGCACATTAATGCACTGAGAACAACAACATCTGAAATAAAAAAAAAGCTTGTGTTGAATGCTCTCCAAAAAAAAACTAAAACAAAATGCCAAAAGTGGTCAGCAGCACAAAAAGGTTTGGCTAAAAAACAAACCAAATCACATTTTCCTTTTACTTAAATGCACTACAGTACAAAGTACACTATACTTACAAAGTTTGTACTAATGCATTCAGTACATTTGGGATATTCTCCTTCCTCATAACATCGCACCTTGAATTTTGACCCTCTTGCCTATAAGTGCGTCAGAATAGTCTGAAAATCATGCTGGCCCACGTACTGCAAAATGCCACCAGATGAAGTAGTTCATCCTGTTTCAACACATTCTCATCTCAACTCCTCACATGCAGGCACTTTGTCACAGCCCTCAGCATGCCATACCTGCACACATGGATCTGCTAGTTCCATGAATAGTGACTTTTCATAATAAACTTCTGTGGTTCGTACAGGAGACGGTTAACATTGCACGCTGGGTTGGACTTAACAACAACAACCTAACCTTGAGTCTTGTTTTCACACAGGACACTAATACCGGTCTCCTGGGTTGAAGTCCAGGTATTGTTTGACTCATGGCCAGCCTGAGCTACTTATATAACTCTGTCTATTGGTGCAGACAGCTTTATAATACAGTCATTGGAAAGCATGCTATGTCTCATACACACACTGAGGATACCTTCTGAGTCGGTAACAGACACCTCGGGCTGTAAGAAAGCATTGGTATCTCATGAGTTGGGAGTGAAAACAGGCTACATTATTTTTGGTATCCTGCATTTTTCCATACTATGTGTTGGAACATCAACAATCTTTGTAGGGCAGATTAAATAGTATAGTGGTATGTGTATTGTAACACACCCTGTATCCTCTCAGCTGGGAGGAAGATTCAGCAGGTAAGACAGTTCTGAAGTAAATGGCCTTTTGTAGTCCATATCTGGTGTGCTCATTGTTTTGTATGGGTGCTCATAGACAAATTGTGATGTCAGCAGTACTATAGGACTCTTGAATTAATGATACATTATGATGATGATTTGGATGCTTGCTCTGTTCAGCTCACCCTACAGGATATTTACCTGGGCAGGTGGTAGGTGTCAGTTAGGTGAGGCTGAAAGGGTGAGATGCCGTTCACTGCAGGAGGGCAGATGTGGCAGCTTACTGCCAGGCTGCAGTTCATTAGTTTGATGTATTGCGTTCCTTTTTTTGCCCTTTGTTTCGATAAAAGTTCTCTTAATAAATGCCACGTTTTGCCACTACTCCAGCTTATCGACCTGGTTCTTCAACAACCCTTTTAAAGTTTTCCGGTGCCGGGCTCCCTCATCTGCCCTTTATCTGCCCTTTGTATTGGGTGGCGGCGCTACACTTTGGTTTATTGATCACATTCTACGCTACATATCAGATGTTTTCATTGGACTTTTTCCCATCATTGACAGAACAAGGAATTCCATGTCAGACGTATAGGAAGCTAAGAGCAGCTTTTTAACGTTTTAATGGTGGGAATGTAATTTTGCATATGGAAAATATTCTATTTTTCCATACTTTTTTCCTGTGAGGCAGAGAACTTTTGTTTTACTGAATACAAATAATGAACTCTCTATGGGTGCGGGTTCACATACACTTAAAGCTCCTTTATAGTCTTTTTCTTCTCAGAACTTCAATGGATTCAGGAACCCTTACCATATTTCAGCCGGATATTGAACAGAGCATTAATATCTAAGGCAGTGACGTTCTGGCATAAGTGCCAGCGGACTTAGTCTATCTCCGGTGAATTCTAAGTTGGAAGCAGCTATGGAGCAACACGTGCTCACTGCCGAAGGGAGCACTTTCATACCGCACTGCAGCAGCCGTCTGCTAGACGAGGATGGTGCCTCTGCATATCATCACCTTAAATCACATTCTCTCTGATCACTGGAACACACAGGCTGTAAGAAGCAACAGCCCGGGATTTAAAGGGGGAAAAAAAACCTGCAGAGTTTTGTTCCCAAGTAGAATATCTGCCTAAAAAAACTCTTTGTGTGAGATGACTTACTAAAAGCAGAAATATAACTTTTAAAAGCTAGCAGGTAATGTAAGTTTTTATATTACAAAAAGTTTAACTTTTTGCTACACATTTAAAACACCGTATTTATAGTTTTACAATATTGTTGCGCTGACATTGTGACATTGAACATCATGCATGAACTCTGCTTTCCCTCTTCACCTGAGTTTATGTTATTCACTCTTAAATAAATGGCTTACAGAGAAAGTGCCCTTCAGGGTTCCCTCCTGGCATTACCTGTAGCTTTTTCTTGTCTTTCTGTTTTTTTTCGGTCAAGGGCATTTTCCCCGTGTCACAGCAGGTTGTGGAAAGGCTTTTGACACAAACCCCAAACCGCTTAATGAACCCAAAGGATCCACAGGGTATGTTAAAAGCACTACAGAACAGACATGGCACTCAAGTCAGCCCCTTGTCCTGTCTAAGAGCGTTATTTCAGCTCTTTCTAATGTACTCTGGGGCTCAAGCTGCACAAGTGACCTGACCCAAATGAAACCATTCTATCCTTTCAACTCTCCCCATGGAACCACAGCAACAAATCTGCCTGGAAAGTCACGGCTCCGAGCCGTCCGAGCCTTTTGAGATCACTGAAGTATTTATGCTCTATACTGCAATATTAGCTGTGTTTCTTTGTCATTGGTGCATGGTCAATTGCGTTGACGCCATATTAAACAGCTGACAATGCAGTTCCAACAAAAACATAGCCGACTGCTTCCTTCGGTGAGAAGATTGCTGCTGCAAGTGGAAATGAGCAGTGTGGTTCCCATTGCGTGCATGATGCAGCCAGCCACACCCTCTGAAGAGCCTGCTGTTATAATCTTGACTGTGAATCCTCAAGGGAGTGTGGTTGCATGGTAGATTAAACAAAGTGCTCACTGCAGTATGTATGAGATTTACAAAGTAACTGTCACCTGTGCAGTAAATGGATTCAGTGTTAATTATAACTAAGTGTATGGAGGCAGCTGTGAGGACACATTTATCAAATTTTCAACCTTACTTTGTGAAAAAAAAACACTGGATATATTTGGGCTCTGTCACAGTGGGGATCTCTTCCTCATGACTTTTGACTTGACACCAAGCTTTCAATGACTTGTTCTTGTCTATTCATTATAAGGAACATACCTTCTCTTTATTGTTGCAAAACAACACAATCTCTGAGACAGTAACAGCTGTCACAGGACAAAAGCAGCCAAACTGGGGATAGCAAGAAGCCACTGTGATGCATATTATCAGTCATTCCTATTGCACAACCTCTGTTGCCGAGGGCTTCGCTAGGGGTCAGTTACACACCATCATGGGGTCCCCTAGAGGAGTATAAGTCTTTGTGATTGTCCACCACCTTTGTTTTCAAGCACACAAGTGTAGCTTTTTCCTCAGTCAGCACCTGGAGCAAACCCTTGCTCTAGAACATCCTGTTATTATCGTCACAGGCTGTCATTTATTCTGTTGAGTGGGTGCCAAATGTCAAGAAGGTGAGTCTCACCTAATACGAGCCTGTCGGAGGGCAGACGCCAAAGAGCGGGGAGGATAAGGAGGGGAGATTGGCGTGTTGCTGATAGTGAGAAACCCTTTTGTTGAGACTGTGATGGGCAAAATGACACCTGTGAAGTATTTTGGTTTAGTTTCCGTTTACATCTGGTTGTTACCTTAAATAAACAAACCAACGGTGAACTCAGTAAATGGTTGGCGATACAAGAAGAGAAAGTGGAGCCCAAACACAACTAGTGCATTACCCTTTAAAAGAGTACGCCACTGATTTAGCATTGCACTCCTAGTACAGAATCAAACTCACCATGGACAGTTTTTAAGACATAATTACCCCTTAACATTTTGCTCCCTCTTATAGAGAATTGGGGCTGGATGGTCGGGGGCTTTTATGGAGCAATAGCAGGTAAACAGCAGATGCCCCAAACAAGTGGTGTACATTATCTGAAAGCTGATCTTCTAATGTAGCCTCAGGCTGCTGGCCTCAAGCAGAGATGAGTAGCGGACTAGAGAGTCTCACTTCTGTCTAACTCTACACCCCCATTTTATTTTATTTTTTTTAAACGTGTCTCCAGCCTTAAGTGACATGACTTGAGGAAATTTATCAGACTTCACGCAACTCCCTGTGGCCACAAAAGCTTTGTACAACTTTTTTCACCCACTGTATGCAGTAGTACTCCACAAGACTTGTAAACAGACTTTGAAATGTAAAAATCAGTGGAGTTCCACTTCAAACTCTGCCTTGTGATGCCTTCTTAGTAGGGCTATCAAAGTTAACACGATAATAATAAGTCAACAGAAATTCGGGTCAAATAAACGCAGGAGTTCCACCCAGCAGACTGGAGTTTGTGTACACTGTGAAAACAAACGTTAAACAATGTTTTTCGAATTAACTTCACCGAACTTTTGTGTGCCAGGTTGTTTTGTCACCAACAATACTTATTACACGTATTTACCGCTTTAAAATTTGAACCAAGTCGTTTTTTTCGTCCTAATCTTCGGGAAGTAGTTTTGTAGCATAAATGTAACAAATAGTTTGAATGGCAACACTTTCATTTGGCAATGAGGACGTGCTGATCTATTTTTAGAAACCCCCCTGTGGGTGGTATTTGAGGGCAGGAACAAATGACGTATGTGGTCGTATAGTTTTCCAATAATAACTCTACATGTGCATAAATCAAGCACATTGGTTCACTGCCATGTTGATAAGACTATTACATAAAATGTGTGATGAATTTGCAAACTATGGATGAGCATGGGGTTAATCACGATTAAATATTTTGATTGATACAACATCTTAGATTAGCTATCTTCTGGAGCCAAATTAAATACCAGCGCTGTTATTTAAACACACACACATACACACACACACTGTGACTTGCATCTGAAATAGCCGCTCTTGTTTTGGCTGAACAACCTTGCCCTCGGCCATGACAAGTTGGCCCAACTTAAGATTGGCTCATATCGGGTGCTTTGGCTGTGCCTTGCCCCGGGTAGCCTTTCCCCAGTTACTTTTTAGACAGTGGAACTCTCTAATCTGCAAGCTGTTAAAAAAAAAGCATCTGAAACTTGGTGCTCACGGCTCCAACCTCATCCTATAACCATAAGAATCAGACATCAGTGCACTGAGACCAAGTTCCAGCGACCTCTGGACTTATCTCTTCTGTTCTCAGCTCTCTGACTCCCCCGTGGTCGACTGTCTTTTCCTCACAAGGCCATGAACAAGTCAGACATGCATCCTGGGATGCCTCCCAGGTTCCCTCCAATCCTACACCTCAGGTCTCAGCTCTTTCATCAGCCTCCCTTCGACTCACCCGTGGCCCTGTTACAGTCATGCCAGTAGGCTGGTCCGCCACTCTCTACACTGTCTGGAAGTACACTGAGATCTGTTGAAATGATATGTGTTTTGAAAGGCTGTTATTCCTTTATCCATGTGTTTCACTCTCAAGGTTTAATAACTGTTATTTTCCTGGGGGTTGCTTGTTCTGTTATCAAACTTATACGACTGTAATATTGACCGAAGCTAGTTTTTGTTGTTGTAAAAGTGGAAAATGAGACAGAGTGTTAAAGAAGATGATTGACTTGAGCGTGAAATAAGCATTCTGCTCAGTGGCTGAAGCAAAGCGAGCACAAGAGGGAGGACGTTTGTTCTGGATGCTCAGAGTGTTTCACGGCATATTTTATTCAGAGCAGGTGATGCTCATTAAATATGCATGCTTTGGCTATTATCTCGGAAATCACAAGCCTACCGAAGAGAAATCGCTTTAACAAATGTGCATTCAGATTTTTGCTCATTAGAGCATCGATACAGCAAGACGTTTTTATGTGTGACCACAGGAGGAGAGTAAATACTGAAATATCATCACCATCTCCCTCATCACATAATCTGCCTGAAATATTAGCAGATAAAAAGGGAGCCAAATAAACGCATTGGCCCATTGATAAGAGATCAAATCTTTTTTTTTGGTACCTGAGGGCGTTCTGTACCGGCCCACTTGCCCTCGTTCTATTAGCTTCCCTCCTGAGAGGCAGAGCAGCAGCTGTCCTCAGCCAATCATCCATCACTGTGTCCTCTGGGTGTGGGCGCAGGAAAGAGCAATGAGCAGCAATCCTATCTATCAGCCTCCAGAGGCAGAGAGGTGAAGTTCAAGTTGGTAATGAATTTAATCTTTGAACAACAGGTTCCACTAAAAGTGACTCAAAATGGCCTTGCTTTAAAGTTTAATGTATCACTTTTTCACACATTCTCAACTTCTTAAAATGCTCTGCGCAGTTTGTGAATGCTTTATCTATGTGGACTAATTTGCAACCCCTGTGTTGTGATCATTAGCTTTCTGGTTATCAAAGACATGGGCAGGTGTGGAAGAAAAAAAATCAGCGCAAATATACCAGTGTGGTGCAAAAATCTTTTCACTTGGTTTGTAGACGTTTACATACTAGTAAGGGGACAGACGATCATGTCAGGTAGCTGCTACAGAGGCAGAACTCTCTTGTCACTAAAGTTAGTTAGGTCCACCTTAAATTGTGTTTGGGAGATACTAAATATTTGATATAAATGTGCCTTCTTCACTCAGGATTTGCATTACAGAGGTTATTAGAAAATAATGTCCACATAAGAATGATGTTTTCAACAGCTTTTGAAGTGCATGCTTGTGAAAGTACTGCATATAAAATACATCTATCCTTTCCAATGAGCTAAACTGACCCCTCCTGAGTACTGCCTGTTTTTCCAATGTCGTTCGAGTAAGCTCAGTCCAGCTGGGAACCTTGGCCAACTCTTCCCTTATACAGTATGCTAAATTTTGAAAAAAAACAAACATTTTTTACATGAATAAAGGTGTGGCTGGAGGCCTAAGCTAAGACTGTAGCTAATTCAGCAGTTACTTGCATATTCTACAGTGTTTGGCTGGTGACTGATGCTAACTTCCAACTCTGTCACAGACACATCACATTGTATATGAATGCAAGCTAACGAGCTAGATACAACAAGAAAGTTAGCCTAATATCAGATCACCTACATGCACTCTAGCCAGGTTTGCTTCCTCTTCATGGTAATGTTCAAGAGATTTGGAAAATGAGAAGTGTTAGAATGACATATTTCATATAAATGATCAACAGCCAGAAAGGACCAAAGCCTTCCTTTGGTTATATCATCTCTATAGGACTATGTGCTGCCTAAAAGTAACCATGGGTGATACTTATTTAATCTACACAACGACTAGCATCCTAACAGGAAAAGTAATGTAGCCCTTGCGGTGGGCTTCTGAAAGCTATATTGTCTGACACAAAGGAACTAATACAAATTACTGTAGCCGGCCAACCGGAACCGGTATTGCCATTTTCTTTTTATCAAGCTTGTCCGACATAGCAGAAGTAACCAAGGAGATAAAGAAATATATAAAATATGTCTTTCACTAACTGAATAAAGCTGTGCGACACTGAGTATACAGCACGTGCCTTGTGTGTCTGATGTCAGTGGTGAGATCATTTCTCTTCAAACATCTTTGGACTCTGCAGCCATGGCACAAATTTATCAAACACTCATCCTTCACATAACACGGATACTACAGCGCTCGGATTTTTAAAGAACACATTAATAAATGATTAAATGTAACTCTTGAACAAAGTTTTCCCGTTTTTCTATCAAAGAGATAGGATTCCGGTCAAAAGGTTCCCCGACCATCCCGTCCGATATGCTGTCTGTGCAATGTTGTGTATACACTGAGTAGTTCAATATCAGTTCAATAAAACAGTTCAGCTGATCCAATGCATTCAGCAAGCTAATAATAGTGATGGAAATAAGACACAGTAGTTCAGAAACAGGTGATTCTAACTGGGATCGCTTTCTGCACATAGTCACAGACAGAATGATGAATATAATGTTGACGGCAATATTGAGTGTGTTAATTTTGCCTGATTTTAAGTATACACACAAGAGTTCTTGATGTTGGGAGGTGCCTCAGTTGGATTTGAACATGAAAAGACATTTGCAAACTCTGAACTGAGAAGCAGGAGCACGTGTGATGGCTCCTGTGCTTTTATGAGGGTCTTCCGTTGGGCTTTTAGAGTGATGGAGGCAGTGATGGAGCAGCCTCTTCTTCTCCAGGCAGCCAGTAAGAGAGTAAATCATTCAAGGCGCCTTGGCTTCATCACACCAGAAAGAGGCGGCCTCATTTTTAAATGAAAACATTTTCAGTACGGATATGGAATCTTTTTTTTTTTTTTTTTNCTTTGGTATGTGGAAAAATGACGGTGTTTTGAAACTTGATGCCATAGACTTCAGACTTTTATCTTTTCACAGGAGCTCAGCTGTCAGGAGAGCTACCTGATATGACTTTAATCAGCAAATTGAATAGGTGTATCCAGCTTATCAGGAAAAAGCTCTCACACACTGTAAAGCTCCCGTAGAGGAGTGCTTCAGCTTAGGGCAGATCACAATGAAAGGAATTTACTTTTCTCTATTGTAGATTTCTAAGTATTTATTCAGCTCCTGGCTCTGATGCAGCCCTTAAAGGTTCCTCTGTTGGACTAATTAGAGCTGTGCTGGCTTATCTTTCTGACTATTGTGGTGGTTATGGAGGCTTGCCTACTGGGACACACTATTTTTCACACAGTAAGCATCTTATTTTCCCTAGATAGCACTGCTGATATAGCTGTTATGGGAGCAACAGTAAAGTATTAGCTGTTATATTCTTAATTGCCTGGAAACAGCTTGTGAGGCATCTTGCCCAATGACACGCTGTGAGCGGGACTCGGTAAAAAAAGGAAGCCATGGTCACATTTCCATACATGACATTTTTAAAAGGGACCTATAATGCTTTTTCCTATTGTCTGTCCCATATATAACGTTACATTGTCATATGGTTGTATTAAACATGGCCAGAGTTTCAAATAACATGGTAAACATACATGAAGGTAAACCTCAGGTTTCTGAATGTTCCTAACACACCATTTCCCAGATTTCTTTCTTCTCTCAGTTTGAGCTGATGTCCCTGCATACTGGGTTTCTATATATATATTCATCTGCTCCAGGCACAATAATGCAGTGTTTATATTACAGATACAGCAACATGAAATTAAATGCTAAAGTCGGTAAAACCTGTAATCTTGGTGGCATCAGATCACTTTCCTGACAGAATACATTCAACTGTGTTGTTTAGAAGCTCCGATTTTCTGCATTATTCCACTGCCGCCTGTAGCTACATGCTATAGTCAGCAAAAACCATAATCTTTGTTGCCATGCTGTGAATTTGTCTTGAATTCTGAGTCACAGTGGCAGTCAGTGGCCTAGAGGAGAATCGGGCTTGTAAATGGAGGTTCACTGGTTAAAAATCCCATGCATTTTTTCTGAACATGTGAGCATTTAAAAATGTTATTATAGAAGCCCAAAATACAAACATTAACCTAAAAAATTAGCCCATGTAATTCCCATTTTTGCTGTAGAATTGGGGTGAAAACAGGCCGAGTGATACTAAACTTTCTCCATGCTTTCAGTCTCACCACACTAAAGACCACACGGTTCTTTAGCTGCCCCCATTTGACGCTAAGCATTAAATGTCCTCAGCATTCTGTCACTCTTTTTTTATCTGAGCATCCAAGTCAATTTGACTTGCATGCCTTTGGAGCGTGGGAGGAAACAGGAGCACCTGGGTAAAGCCTGTGCCAACAATGTGTGATCGCACAAAATCCACAAAGAAGCTAAATGAAACCTGTGTCCTTCTTGCTGTGACACGGTGCCACTAACCACTGAGCCACAATGGCTCAGTGGCCTCATGTCGCCACAGTCAAGCTGTATCATGCCGTGACGGATGGAGGACAGTTGCACTCCCTCTCCCTGCAGTGAGCCATCCCACCTGACTCATTTGCTTGACCTTGACAACAAAGTCACTGTGACTCTGACAATGTGGATGTAAGCACCCTCGGGAGACAGTCTAACCACGGCATTCACCAACTCACTCTGTAAGAAGCCTTTACCACTGCGTCCCCACGGCCTGCTCATTAGAAGAGGTTGTGTTGGCCCGTGTTGACAGGTTCTGCAGCATGTGAGCAGGGCATAACTTAACAAAGAAAGGACACTGTCTGGTGTTGTGCAAATGAGTGGAGGCTTTTCTCTTTTGTCTGTGAATTGCCACAGCTATTGTCTTGTTTTTTGCTGCCTCAAATCAAAAAAGACCCGATTTAATTATCAGCATAACAAAACTGTCTTCAATTACAAATTTTCAGTTTAGCTTTTAAGAAAGAAAGAAGCATTTATTTACATAACGATGGAATAAAACGTCTATCCAACTAAATATGTGCTATTCTTTGTCTTTTTATGATAACACTGGGTAGGTAGACAGTTATAAATGCATCAGTCTATGTTGCATTCATTCTTTCTGCAATGAGAGAACAGAGCCTTCAGGATGAAATGCCAATGGATGCAGTCTGTATCCCTGCAGATCTGCATGGTAATTAGGTTGATGTTAGCTGTCTTTCTCCAGCATATGGCACATTAAGATTAAATATGCATGCTTTGCTTTGACACTTACCCAGTGTCTTTTAAGATGCAACACCTGCTTGTTTGGGAAAATTACTAAATGAGGGAAACGAGACAAAGTGACACGGCAATGACTGGCATTAAACCTACTGTAAAAGACAATTAAATCCAATAGTTATTTCCATAAACTGTATAAAGGGTGGTGGAAGTCACCTTGACGTCACCAATTGGTTTGTAGACCCGAGGTCACAAGTTTGGCATTTTGGCCATTGCCATCTTGTTTTTTTGTTTTTCAGAATAAAAAGTGATGATAATTGTAGGGTGGAGCGGGGAAGGATGCAGAGCCATAAGCTAACGTTGGAATTGTGGCTAGTTAGCTAACTTGGTTAGCAGAGTGCATCATAATTCAAAATGAACAACCTACTCCTATGAGTGGCTTTTAGAACAACTGAATGCTGAAAAAGACATTTTAGCTGACCATAATGTTACAATTACCTTTCACAAATTGAAAAAACCCCACTGTGAATGGGTCAAGGTTGTGAAAATACATACATCACTGTTGGAGCCACTTGTCAATCATAGATAGTCACACCCTAAAGCATATCCTGCTTCATCTCTATCTTGCTCTAAATCTGATCCTAGTTTAAAAAATGATCATCATTCTGCATAGAAGAAGACTGGAACTTGCAATCGAGACCATAAACTCACAAGCAAAATGTTTACTGAGGTAATAAATCAATTGAAAAGTAGGGTAATTTTCTCATCGACTTCTTCTTGCAACATTGTAGTCACCCCCTGCTGGCCTTTTGAAAGATTGGAGGTTTTAAGCACTTCCATAATGGCTTCACTTTGCTGCTTGCTGACTATTTGATTATCTTCATTTCATTTTACAAACTCCACATTAGAGGCAGGGTTTTCTTGTGATTACAGTGTTAATCATTTCAACTTCACAAAAAATATTTCACGATGTTGTGTTTTCTTGTGCTTTTTTTTTTCTCTGTTTCCAGCGCCAAATGGTTACTGTGAGCTACCTTGAACTCACAATTCAGGGAGTTGTCCAGGTATGTACTACTGCTGCTCCCAGAGCGTGTCCTTGAATGTATTATGTAGTTAGATTTAGGACTGCTGTCTGGCTGAATGAGCTGCTGTGTGTAGTGTACAATGATATTTTGTGTTGGATATGTAGTGCAAAGCAAAACTAGAGCAGAGTGTGGGCTTGGGGAGGTCAAGGACACGTTTCCATAGTTGGCAATTTGTGAAAATTAAAAGCAGGTAATTTTTGTTTAATTGAAAAGGACTATAAATAGATACTTTACAAAACCATGCATATTTTATTGGGCTGACCTGTCGAATTTTAATAAAAAGTACATCTTGTGTCCATGTGTAGTCTGCAGTATCTAAGATATTCACTTTTCCATTAGTCGTCTTTCCTTTTGATTGTTGCACTGAACTCTGCACAGCTTGTTCTACATTAAGCTGTTTTATTGCTTGACCAGACTGCTTGCATCAGTTCTCTGTCGCTTAGCAACAACAACTATGTGTAGTTATTTTTGTGTGATGTTGTTTACATTATTGGTGTGCCTTTTCTTTTAATTTATTTGCATATAAAACACATTCCTACCAGCAGGGCGTGTTTTGGTTGGTGGCAGCTGGGACTTGAGTTAGGAACGAGATGCCTATGTCAAAGAAGAGTAACAAGGTGTTCATTTCAAATAAAAGAATGAGATCGCAGATTACACACATTGGAGTGTCGAATTTGAAACTGTTTAGTTTAATACTGGAAGTTGATCCACTTTATGTTATGTCCTGTTTGACTGGGCACATACAGGGCTACACCAGAGGCTACCTGTGCAAAAATACATCTATAGCTCAGTCTGAAAATAGTATCTTCATCAGGTTTCCTATAGCTGTACATTTTTTTTTTCAACTCCACCCACCCTAGTCTGAATAATCCGTATTGGCTTGTCAATAATTCAGCGGCATTGCAACATGGTGTTGTGACTCACAGCAGGAGGCGGCTGGAAACAATTTAAAGCAGTCTGCTGCACCTCGCAGGGCTGCATGTCGGTAAGGGATTTGTTTGGTTTGTTAAGAAGAGAACACAGCCATTAACGTATTCAGTTGCAGAACGACACAAATACTCTTGTGGCAGTACGAAAGAAAAGCAGGCTGCTTGGTTTCTTACAAGCATTGTTCGACATCCTGCGCTCCGAGGGAGCCCTGTGCTGGTGATGAAAGTAGAGGTGTTGTCTGCTCTGCCCCCAGGGTGAACACTCCTCTCACCACACAGATCCAGGCATGGTTTGATATCTCCCCTCCGCAGCTTTTGATCGTGCTATGTAAGCAGTGCAATATGAGAAGAGAAAGCCCTGCTGTGAATATGAAAACACAGAGCGCCGGTGTTTATTAAACAACTGCAGAATCTAGTTTGATAATTATCCCATGATTATTCGCTGCTTTGTTTGCAGTACATCTCACAGAGCTGTTTGCTCTGTGTACTGCGGAACATATTGGCCTGTATCTAACATACCACATATTGTTCTAATGCAATTTTCATATGCTCTCTTTATTATCACTTCTGCTTATATAAAAGCTTTTGTTTAAATCATGGCCGTTATGAAAGGAGGCTACACTTATATATATATGAAAAAAAATCAAAGTTAGGAAAAACACAATTCTTTCAGCATTGAGCTACTGTTAAAATAAGACAGTTTCTTTAGTTTCACAGGAGACACAAACAGCGTTCTTCTGGGTCAAGGTCCTATGTGACTTATATAAGACACTGTGGTTCTGTTGTTGTTCTTCTGAAGGGGATATATTCACACTGGAGCACTCATTAGAAAGACACAGCTGTGATGAAGCCCATGCATATGACAGTAAGCCTCATCCAGAGATGTTCTAACACATAGTAATTTGGGTACTTTAATGTCATTGAAGGCACTGATGACCGCAGCAGGTCTTATTATGCCAATTGTTATTGTGATGGCCCACTGGAAGATTCAGACATAAAATACAGTGCTTTTCAAAATGCACTAAGTGCTATTTCTCTTGCCCATTTGTAATTTTAAAGCCTTTATCTGCTGATACATCTGCCGTGCGTCCCTGGTTATACCCTCCATTCTTGCTGCTTTTCAGGAGCAGCATATCTCATAAATCAAAGAAATAAGGGTTCAGGTTGTCTTTTTTAAAGATATTAGAAATGTAGTGTGATTTGACTTAAACTAGTGTGATATAATATAAAATAAAAAACAGTTTTAACAGCATTTATTAAAACAAACTGTGGTTAGTGTTTTTAAATGTTCTGTATGTTGCATCAGAGGAAACTAAAAGGGAACGGGGCCCTTGACAGTTCTAGCATTAAACCTTGTTTGAATCATCCTCTTCTATTGCATGTAATCTCCTCAGAAAAGCCCCTGTGCCCAGTGCTGTAATTACAGCTGCGTAACTTATCTGCAATATGCAAACAAGCCCATCTTGATTGCTTGTAATGATCATCATTTTCCACTTAACTGGTAATCGGCTTTTCAGATGTTTTTCATCCAGTAAAAAACAGTAAATTTTAGGTTTCACGAGATTTCACATCTGCACCCAATATAAAGTAAACACTGTGTGTGACGACATGCTGTGATAGAAGTCACAGGTCAGATCTGAAGCTGAAATGAACATCTCGGTAAAAACAGCTCCCTTTACCCACTTTGGTAAATCAAATAATATCCAACAAGTCAAGTAATTCAAAGAAATGTACCTAGGCATTACAATATTGAATGGATTCATAATCAGCCCAAAAGGGTGAAAAAGAGAGAGGGATTTCAGGCCCACTCAAAGTAATGCACTTTTAGACTAAGGATGAGAGTGGCCATAACAAGATGATGGCTTATGCTCGGATCCCTCCGGGTCATTTAAGCAGAATTAAATGACCATCACTGCCCTCGTACATCAGCTTAATAGCGGGGATTTTCTCATGCACTTAACCCCCCTCGAGTTTTAAGTATGTTGATAAATAGAAGTCTAGTACAATACCTCCGACATGGAGGTAAGCTTTTAGTGTTACATTATTGGATGCTGAGTAAGCCTACTGAAGGTCTTGTACCTTTCTTCACATCATTGCTGCACTTGAAGCTCTCCAGAGCCAGTAGTAGTGAAGTGGTTAGACAAGCAGACCTGCGATGAACTGCACAGATTAAGTATTATAATTGAATGTTGCAATTAATATACGTTAAAATAGTGACAAAATGTTGCATAGCACTGGGATTAAATTCTGTGCATATGCATCTTCTATCTTCCAAGAAGCTGCCAGCTAAAGTTTGGTTTATGTGTATACTATATAAACGATATGTCCACCAACTGTTGTTGCTACCCACAGCCGTTTTATTTGGCACTCTCTTTCTCAACTGTAGAACTACCATGTTCCTACGCACAAGCGCAGCATACTGTTTCAGTTGTTTTGGTCAGAATCAACCAGAACCACTCATGGCAGTAATAGCTCTCGGGGTCTGTAGGCATGTGTTTACAGTTTACACCCCAGCACCACCAGGTAGCTCAGGCTCTTTCTCCGGCTTCATCTTGGGGTCTGGTTTCCACAGAAGTTTTTCTTCTCTCTCTTTCAGCTTGTTTTGTCTCTATCTGAAAAACTTCTTCTTCTGTATATTCCCCTTCATTAAGACATCCTTTTGTCTCCATATTTGTCTTCCATATTTGTGTATGTCCTTTTGTCAGCCATTTCATCGTGGCTGTCATAATCACAATTTTTTTTGTCTTGTATTTCTTGTCTCTCGCAAAAACTAGCAACTGGATACTGACCAAAACAGCTGATCTTCCGCAACTCGCAAAGCATATTAGTGCGTTTCTGCATAGGAATATTAATATTTTGTAAGTCTTTTCCAAACAATTTCCAACAACCGAGTCTTTGATGGTTGTTGTACAGAATGAGCAGGATGACAGAATTTAGCTGTGCCCCACAAAAACGTTACAAATCACTGTCGACTTGATATATTTCAATATTTGACAATGCTATTGTTACAACTATAAATACGTACGTAAGGTTGACAGAATGATCACGGTCACTCAAAAACAAAAAATCACCATTGACTGATGGACTGTTGCAGACTGTGGTTCTATGTTTTGCTGACCCAGCTCTACCCTCTCCCTTTGTGGAGTTTGTCACTCTTTAACACTTTCACCTGCCTTCCTCCTTCCTCCTTCGCCCCAGTTATAGTCACTACAACCTTTAAAGGGCTTTGTCACTTCAACATAAACATGTTATTTTGGGGCGCCTGCTGAAACACCTGATGCTGTCGTTCTTTATGGCAGGATGGTGTCACCCTAACAGAATAAAAGCAAACATGGTTTTCACAGTGATGGATTGTGTACATATGTCGAGCAGGTGTCATCTGTCACACCAAACAGATTATGAGACAAAAAAGAATGAAAACAAACCATTGGCTGCCTTAAAAGTAAGAAACATGCAATGAAAACACTAAGCTGGAGCTGTATTATATATACCTTATTTATAGTGAACAGGATGTATCATGCAAAAATATCAGGATGTCAGGTGCTGATACTCCTTCCTAATTAGTCTACAGGGGCATATTGGGGCAGTTAGTGCTTAAGGGGGCTCATTTACTGGCCTCTCTGCCCAGGTAACGTGATGTCACCAAGTGCTGCCCCAACTCTATAAAAGCATTTTGAGCCCTTGCTACCCTATTGCATTCTCACATTTGTGCTGAGCACACACATAACGTTAATTAAAATGTGTGAGTGTTTGGTGCTTAGAGCTTAAGGGAGGCATTGGGACTGGACCTTGTGTGTGATCAAACCTTTTCCCCAAATAAATAGATTCAAATAAACAAACTGACCTCAAGTTATTAAAGTAGTGAGAGAGTATGCTTCTGTATGCTGTCAGGGCTGGAGAAGGGGTACCAGCCTCAGCTGAAGCTCAATTTGCTTTGACAAATCACCTTTGAGTCGGAGAGACGCTGTCCTTGCTGGCGCAGGTGAACATGCCCTACATGAAATACCACCGTGAATTTAAAAAATGATCACGGGAAGCTGAATGACATCTTCATGACCTTCAAAGTTTGAACTGAAGTTGGGTTGTCGACAACATTTCTTATCACCTGCACAGTGACACTTGCAGGAAGCTATTCTGAGCTGGACTGACAAAAGGAAAACAGGACCTCTGCTGCTTGTTAGAGACAAAAACTATCTGCACAAACACTCCCAGAGCTGTGACTGCTTTGGTATATTTATTGCCTCGAGGCAACTTGGACATTCCCTAATCACTCAAACAGCAGCGCTGGAATGGATGACTGACAGCAGGACACCCATGGTACATGTACTGTTACACACCTGTCACAGCTGTCTATTTTTATTTCCCACTGCATTTGTCAAACTCACATTCATATCTGTACCATTCATCTTTCCTCCAACAAAATCAGTTCTCAATTATCTTAGACTATAAAAACTTTATAAAGGAATTCACAGGTATTGATTGGAAGCAATGGAAAATAACAGGAATATAATTGAAAATATAGGGGATAATTTGCCATTGACTGTAATGTAAAGCCATCTGCATTAATATTCAACACTTTAAGTAAAGTATATAAAATAAATAATGGGACAGTCCACTCAGGATGGTACGGGTTTTATATTAAAATTGTACAAGATGTATTGTCTTGGAAAAAAGTCACAGGCTATATGTTAAAATCTTTAATTGCTGCGTCTTCACTGTAGTCATTAGAGTCAGCTAACATTGTAATTACATACATTGTGAGGAAGACATTCGAACATAAATGATGCTGCAATTACCATGTGGCAGTTAGTAATCAGAATAATTAGCAGTAGAGTGGATAATTGTGGACTTTGGTCAATTCACCACCAGACACATATAATTTCAGTTACTGTACGCACAAGCATTAAGCCTTGTATTATGTGCAGGTATGACATTGCAGTAATGGCTTAGCTTTTAGTTTGAATAAGAGCTTTGCATTGTTTGGTTATGTACCACCTATGTGCGCTTCTCTGGGCTAATTGCCCTCATCTTTCAGGATGCCTGTGAACATTACCAACTCAAGGATGTGCTGCTTGACACTTAAGCTGTTTGCAGATGGGTAATAAAGTGTGCTAAGCTCATTTGAGCCGTGCCTTTTAAATGTTCCGCTCTGTGCCAGGGGAGCTATAAAACCGCATCACTGCTCATGTGAGACACGTTCTTGTGTGGAGCCAGAAATCACTGCTTAGTCTTTGCATCAGATTAGTTTGTCCCTGTACGCCTGGAAGATAAATTCAAGCATGTACTACAGATGGATGGATGGATGGATTTACCTTATCATTACAAAAAACATATTACTATAAAAAGGATTTAAAAAAATATATAAATTACAGCCACTCTATGTAATTAAATGTTTTAAATTTTACAGGTTTTGAAACAACAGTTGGTGCAATTAAAGTTTTGAGAGTTCTTGGTGGCTGTTGCCATTCTTTATGCTCATGCTAGACTTTAAGACAACCATATGTAATGCTATTTCAATGTAGTGACTCAGGACAAAATCCAAAGTCCTTGTTCAGTGCAAAAACGTTAATATGAGGATTCATTCCACTGAATTTGGCAAATCGAAGTTGAATTTTGAAAGCTGAAAACAAGATACCAACTTGATTTGTCGAACTCCTTCACATTAGAGGCCTATTAGAATGATTACAGCAAGAAAAAACTGTATCAATGCATAATTACAGTATAAGTTTACCAACAAATATACTACAATTACGGCCCACAAGTCAAATCAGGCAGCGATGTGCCGATCATTTTTTTTAAAATCAAATTTGTATGTCTTCATTGTCATTGTAATCAAATTTACAATGACAATACATTTATTCACAATGGGACATTTGTGTGTTTTTAATGTAAATAAGGTGCCAGAGTGCATAAAAGGGCATCACAATACGGCTTATGTTGAAAAATAAAGTGTAAGGGGAGAAATGGTTGATTCATGTGATGTCCTTTAAGGATCAGACAAAGTTATGCAACTTTCAACTGTAGAGCAGAAGTCTTACATAAATTAAGATCATTCTGATATTGCTATATTGTTTCTGTCCATGGTAGAAACAGTTTATATTTATGGTTAATCTTTATGAATCATTCCAATATTTGAGTGATTGTATGATGGAAGAGGTTCCAGCTATGTTTAGTGTTGTATAAACTCTTTCAAATGTAAGTAAAATGCAATTGCAGCTATTAAATACACTAAAATATCAGATTTGTCTTTTGTAAAGGGCTAGTGTCAATCAAAGTTAATCTAGTTAACACCTTACAAATTAGTTTAAGGAATCATTTTATTTATTTCATCAGCTAAATATTATTGTATGTTTGTTTATTAACCAGCCCTTGGCCTCTTATCGTGTAAAAACCAGTTGAGTATCACGGCTCTCGAGAGTTGAAACTTAGTAATAGCTATTTTCAGATGAAAGGTATATATGAAGCAGCAGCTACAGAGGGCTTTATGGCCAAAAGAAACCATATACCACCTCTGCTCCTTTATTGCTTTAATCACACACTTCAGTCAACCCAAAACAGGGCAAGGAGGGGAAGCACTGCTTGTTTGGAGCAGTTTCTCTCCTGAGCACCCAGGACGACCCAGACAGCACAGACTTCCATATAACAAGCAACGAGCCCACCTTAAACCTGCTTTCCATGTCACTGATAATGTGATTAAGGAGAATATTAGTGTTTCTGTAATCAGCTTGTATACAAAAAAAAGGCTTGGCAGGAAGGAATTATCTATCTTGTACTGTTAATCACTTTCAAAACGATACTGTTCAGTGCTATCAAAGTCTGTATCCCTCGCCCAGCGCCGGTATGAAGATTAATGGACATCTTTCTCAGGTTATCACCCGAGAAAGGATCTGCCTCCAGGTCTGCCTATTTAGCTCTGTCCTCCTCTCTTCTCTGCTTCTATCATTGAACCTTTAGCCTTTATTGGAGTGAGTCGATATTGCATGTGAACTCATGACCAGCGTTCGACAAAATCTATAAACCTTACAGTGCATCACAACACGTTGTTTCTAGTCTCACAGTGTGGCTCACAGGGCAGGCTAATCAGTGCCAGCGTGTTCTGATCAATATGTCTTACTGTAAATCATGTCACCTTATTCACTTGTTAATACCCGTAACCCACTCGCCAGCATCAGTTTTCTCTCAGGGCAAAAATGAATTACAATGATTTTGTTAAATCTGTTGGCTCTGGATATTTGAATGAGCCTCCGATGACTCATGAAGAGTGTTTAACTCAAGACACTGAATTTACATAATTTGTTTAATGCAGTGAGAGTCTGAGTCAGCAGCTATGTTGTCTTGCATATGAAGGTAGCTGGCACATCACTTGTGGATACCAACTGTGGATTACAGTCAGCTGCTATTCAGAGATTTAATGCCACTGGGAGATCATGTCTGTAAGTGGATGGAGATCAGAAACATCTCTCAGTTACTGCTGACTGCACTGTATTATTAATGAAAAGGAACAATTGGAACAATGTTGTATTAGTCACTTCACTTCACTTTGTAGAACTACTTTTGTTGTGAGATTTTATTATGTTTCTCGTATTCACCTGTAGTTAAGATTGCATTGAAACTTCTCAAGACCTTCAGATGAAGTTTCAGTGGTAGTTATTAAGTCTTTGGGTTCATATCAATGTAGTGACACCGTACTGGCAGTCAACCAGACACAGTTCTGAAGTCGATGAAAGTCACTGAGCTGTGTGCACCTCCGCATAATATTAATCCAGACCAGCAACAGGCTAGGCAGGGCTTGTTTTTGGTTTAGGTGATTGGTGAAAATGCCTTTGCTATCTAGCTTAAACTGTAGTTCGCAGCCACTACCAGTCAGAGTAGGGAGTCAGCAGTTAATGAAGGTATTAAACAGTCACTAAAGAGGTTCAACAAAAATTATAAATCACTAAAACCATGAGAGATACTTGAGCAGATGGGCATAAATATGAAAAAGAAAAAAAGCTTAACAGACAGATAAACACATATGCACACATGCAGGATCCCCTCCAGGCTTACATCTGGTGGAGATAATAATAATGTAGGGTATGTATGATAGTCACTAGTGAATCTTGTCTAATTGAGCCACTTACATCATCACTTACTGTACATTTTAAAGCCTCAATTGCCATTTTAATCTGTGACTAAAAAAGAAAAGCTGTCACAATATGGGCCAGATCTAAGTACGTCCGATTCAATCATTATGCTGATTGTAATCGTCTACCAAGTGATAGTGATATCTTTGAGGTGAAGTCTAAAGGGTATTAAAGAGAGTATCCATCCCAGCACCAGCATGTTCAGTTGCTGCCATCAGACAAGTGATACAACAGCAAGTATCTGCTGCTTTACCACCAGACTACAGACCAGCTTCTTTCCTCAGGCTGAGAGGCTCCTCAGCTCATCCTCCACCTTTTAAGTTTCTTGGTAGCATAGAGGAACTATATAGCTTGCCTTTAGTTCTGCAACCATACGTTGCAGAATGAAAATAGACAAACTCTGTGTGCATCATAGATAAAAGCATGCACTGTTGGTACATGTCTGGACAAGGACACAGTCTAAATAAGGAATTGTTTACAGCCCACTAGCTACAAGGCTCAAGGGATGTTAAGGTCAGTCTGCTGGTCATCCGACTCATTGGATATTTCAGCAGCTAATGGTTGTGTTGCCATGGAATCTTGTACAGACATTGTTGGTCTCCAGATGAATCCTATTGATTCTGGCAATCTCCTGACATCTCTGGCTTTTAGTGAACTCAGTGACCCAGAGGATGAATCCTAATGACCTTTGACATAGTGACTTTTTGAGAAGCAACAATGCAAATAACGAGAGAGAAGTGACTTGCTTTCCCTGATGTGTCCAAAACAGAAGAAAAGAGGTTCCACGTGTGTTGGTGTCAGATGCTCAAGGCTGTGGCAGCATCAGTATCTACTTGTTTTGTACTCAGTAGCAAATGTTTGCATTATAACTGAGAGTGCACAGGGTAAGTGCTACGGGTTCAACTCCAGTGGAATACAACCCTGTCTGCTAATTCAGTTCATATATTGATCATAAATCAGAATGTGGCTACCAGATCAGCACCATCCTGCACTCCAGCATCCTACCAAATTCCTGCAAAATAAAGGACTAACACATCACAGCTCCCAATATCCCAATGGTAATCAATGCAGGCACAGAGGCCGCCCAGCTCCCCACCCAATGCCTGCAGACTGGCAGCAGTATGCCGGGCAGAGAAAATGCATGAATGGCAGCTGGTGTTTAATTTCTCATGCCTGCTTCAGTGGTTCATCTGGTGTAGAGACGGACACAGACATGGTCTTGCTGGTCTATATGGTCAGGATCATAACGCCCATCTTCTCCACCCTTTTCCTCTGATTTCAGATTTAAATATGTACATCAATTCAACGTAAAGTTTGAATAGCTGAAGGAAAAGCAACTGTGTTGGTGTCGGCCTGCCAGAATCCAGCAGGTTTGCATCATCATGTGAGTATGCTGATTGTAGCATGTTGCTCACAGGACAACTGTGCCTTAGCAAAACCTCACAGAGCTGTAAACTCTTGGGTATTGTTCTGGCGAGGACAGTCTGGCATCCATGATTGTCTGTTGTTTCCTTTCTGAGCAGCATTGTGGCTGTTAGTATAAAGACACCATGTCACAAAGCATTTGCCAACTTGTCTATCATTAAAAGAATGATTGTGACTGCAGTACCTAATAGTACCTAGTAATCATTTTTAACATAGTCATTTTAAGCCAAAATAATTCCACTTTGGTACTAAAAATAACTTCATTACCCAAAATACATGAAAATCTGACTCCACTTCCTGCTCACAAAATCTATGGAAGACACACCGTTGAGTGCTCCCTTTTTAAATATTTTCTAGTACTGTTGCTTAGTAACTATCATTTTATTTTAAGGGCAAATGTCTCATCAAGAAATCAAAAGTAGTTTTGTAAAAGCATGTAATACATTTGTCGAACACATCTCCCTCTGTTTTCCATCCTCTGAATAGCTTCCGGTCTAGATATGGATAATTCAATTTAAAATTCAATACAATTGAACAAAGACTCGTGCTTTGAACAGATGAGTCATGATTTCATGGACACATCCCTTCATGTTGTGTTTGGCTCTTGTGATGCACCCCTCTGTGCAGCTCACCTTCCTTGAACTGTGGCTAAAAATAAACATCTCCATCAAAAATCTCCCTCTGACATCTTTTTCACAGCCACCCGAAATTCAATCTGAAACCATGAAACATCAGCTAATGGTGTTGGCACAGTGATAGATAAATAGATGATATTTGGAGGAAAGCCTAATTGTATGCCAGCTTTGATGTTATAACTGTTGGAGAGAATTTCATGTTCTCAAGCCACTAATTTAATTACACTGAATCAAAGAGCACTCTGACTGAGCGTGATATTGACTTGAAGTTATTTTTGAGGAGAAAATAAGTCGTTCTTAACACTCTAAACATTGTGGTTTCACTTTTTATTTATTCCAACATGTGGTCGTAAATATCAGCAAGCAAACACAAGGAAGTGCCCTTATGAAGTAGAGGAGGTGCTTGATAAAAGATTAAATATAAGTTTACTCATTTTAACTAGCAAAGACGTCAGAAAATAATCTCTGTAAAGCCCTTTCTGTGTCTGTGGAGTGGGAGATTCTCTACCACTCTTACACTGGAAACAACAACCAACAATGTTTTACTATATACAATATGCACAAATAAACAAGTAAACCGTTATTTGAAAATACATAAGTTAATTTGATTCCGATTAATATAGTTACATTTTAGGCATTTCCTGACCTTAACCCGCCCATCATTGCTACATCACTGATTTAATGTTCCCCATCAGGATATGATGGAGGTGGTAGGCTGCTGATTCAGGGGTGCACACTGGGTTCTTTCTGTCACTTGAAGAGGCCGACTGACTGACTGAGTTAAATGAAATGCAACAGAGCGAACTGAACAGTTTGTTCTTTCAGGTGACTCTTGCCAAACAATAATAATACGATAATTATTGTATTTGTACAATAATTTTGCCCTTAGCACGATGAATAAGGGCTGGGAAATAAATCGAAACCAACATTCAGAACCTCCAACCAACATAATCTTGTTCTCAAGAAAAATGCCATTTCCCTCGTTTGGACACATTTTAGCTTTAGGGTAGACAACACCGAACAAAAGGAAGTCATATGTAAACACAGTTTGCAAGAAATGCAAGTTATTTATTTTCTACTGTTTGAGATTCCACTTAAAAACTAAAATATGATGTTTTAATTTCAAGCGATGCTTTGATTTCTATTAGAAATATTCAATAAATGACAACAAAATAGTTGATGTTTGTGTTTCCTTAATTTCTTTAAAATCATAAATATATGCACTCTTTCATTACAAAAAAAATCCCAGCTTTAATAGTTGAGCATAATATAGAGAGTTAAAATGTTCAAGTAATCGTGATATTAATTTACGGTCATAAGTGACATATTGGTAGGTTTGGCTAAAAGTTGTTTGAATACATGTTTTGTAATATAACTTAATTACGCCTATTTTTTCCCATGTCACACATGATCATTTTCCTCAAAATACAATAATTTAAGCTTCTGGTACGACATTTTAACACGTTTCATCTGGAAAAGCTGATTAGATCAGGAGGTTAGCAAGTACTTTTTTTAAACAGAGATTAATATAAGTGTAGTGGAGTCAGTACACATCTAAGATCTCCGTATTTACAAACAAGGATTGCAAAATATAAAAAATCAGTACCACTGCAGCAGCGTATGATACATACAGTCCAAAGAGTAGAGGAGAAACAGAAGAAGCCTGCTGTACAGCAATAAATAGAGACAAAGACGGATTAATTTTATAGGATTTAAGAGCACAAAGGCCATTAAATAAAATATGAAACGTGAATAATAAATGTGCAAATATACATTCAGTTATCCATCACTGTGCATTCAAGTCTGCTCAGGGTATGAGAAACTACAAGACTTCCTGTCCCCTAGTATTTATAACCAGACCATGTTACAGCCTGCAGTACAGGGCGCGGGTTGAGTGTGCTGAGAGATACTTATAGTGGCTGGAATGAAAAGCTTCAGTGTGAAATGAGAATGGAAGGACACAAAACAATATTGCCCTGGCTGTAAAATGGCCCAGTGTGCATGTTCCTTCACATGTTGTAAAGTGGCCCAAAGAAGGTGTAAGCACCATAATAAATAGCTAGATAATGGTGATATATGTGTGATAGGAACAGGTTCGCACAGTGGTTTGGGAAGAATAGTGCAGACATGGTGTGATAACATAAAAATCAACCTCTGCCATTTTATTCAGTTTCTACTTTTATTTCTCTCCTGTTAGTTGTGCTTACTGCAAAGCTGCAGGCAAGGTCGGGAACTGGATGACTTTACATCTGCACCCGGCCATGTGACCTTCCTTTACGTACAGGATTTCTCAGCATTATGTAACCTTGGGCCACAAGGGAGCAGTTTGTGAGGTTGGGTGACTTAAATTTAGAGCTTTTTCCCCATACTACGACGTTTTTAGTTTGCAGGCAACCACTTTTCACTCGCTCCCAAATAGATACAGTACAGTAACTATGTATGTGTGCTGTCAAAGTCCAAGCAAATTAAATGCTGAGTTAATGGAACTTCTTAACAAATCACCGTCTGCAATTTTCCTCTTCAAGCCTGAGTGCCATTTGAAATGATTTCCTGCATCTCATTTTGTGCAAATTATTTTGCTCTCTGCTGAAACATCTCAGTATGACTCTTCATTGCATCTATTCCCCTTGAACAGTCACACAAAAAAGAAAAAAGTTCCAGCAATTAGAAGTTTGGGTGCTTCTCATGTTTTATGATTCGTCAGCTTAGAGAATGCCCAGCCTGGAGGATTTATTTTCTCTAAAAGCTATCAGTGGAAATGACATTACATACTGTAACAGATTTAACATTAGGTAATAGGAGGGAGCATGCATTTAGATTGCAGTTTTTTTATAACGTGAACTAGTTCTGACATTTTTCTGTGCTTTTATTTAATATTGGGAAGAACTACTGAGAGCAAAAGTACACCGTCTCTTTGTAGTCCGTCTGCCCTACTCTGCCTCTCTCCTCTGTCCTGCTGTCCTGAAGAAAAGCTCCAGGGAGTGCACTCACTGCCTGTTCTTTTGGACGAAATCGAAAAAAGAAACATTTCTAACATGTCCTCACCTTTGGCACCGTAAGGAAATATTGGCTGCAACCTCAGAAGATAATTGTGTCTGCAGTGGGAGCAGGTGAGGTTGGGGTGGGGCTTTCTCCGAGCTGTTTTTGGCCTCTCAGACGTAGCGGTAAGCCAGCCCGCTCAGCTGTAATGGTCTTCGTGCTTGCCTGGCTGCCCTTGGCATTAGACGCAGACCTTTATTACCCTGCAGGAAGCCGGTTCATTATGGCCACGCTTCTTTCCTCTGCAAACTTTCTCTTTCTTTTCTCCCCTCACTTATTACCAAAGATTACCAAAGAGAGTTCAAGAGCTGAACCATTCTGATGATGTAACATTTCTCAAATGAGCCAGGACGCCAGTCAGGCACATCTCCCACCGGAGGAAAAATATTGACTTATATTTCCAGGGTTCGGTGGCTGCAAATGAATTGAAAATGTGTTTTTTTGTTGTTTTATAAATGAAAATGACTTCAGCAACAATACATCCTGACACAACGGGTTGTCGCCTCGGATTAATTGGAACTTGGGAATGAAGTGTTGAAGAGATCAATGATACCCCATGATGTCATCTCTGTAACCATGGGTTACCGCTGCTGCTGTTATTTCTGTGTAACTATTTTTGTAAAAACATTAATAATCCCCGGTGTCTGTTGCTCAGTGAGTCATCGGAGGCGGTGTCACTGCTGAAGAATCACCAAGCAGGAATCATAAGAGAGTGACTAAAGATAGACCATTAGGAACATCTCGCTAACAAGATAACAACTGATTCCTCTGACATTCTGAAGGAATCAAAGGCCGCCTGGGAGAGAAAAGTAAGACTGCAGCACAATGCAGAGAAGTATGCAGTATCATACTGTGATAACACCTACACAGTGAAAAACAGTGGTTATCAGCAGTGAAAGAAGTATTCAGATCTGTGAAATTGTAATTGAAATGACTCCACGACAATTAAAAGTCCTGCATTCAAAACTTGCTTCAGAAAAGTACAGAAGTATCAGCATCAAAATGTACTTAAAGTATCAAAAAAAAGTACTCACTATGCATAATGATTGTGATGTATAAACCCCAAATATATTTTTGGACTATTGTTGTTGCTGCACTGATCAGCAGCATGTAACTCTCATCAAGGTGGGGCTAATTCTAACTACTTAATGTAGTGTCTGGTTAAACTTAAAAATATGCATAATTATTTTAAATTGATTGGGTTTTTTTCCTTGTTAAATCTTCACATAAAAAGTAACTAGTAACTAAAGCCGGCAGTAAAAGTACAATAGATTTCATGAAGAAATCACAATGTCAGTCAAGGGAGTACTCTTACAAAAAGCAAATGCTTTCTATCTTTATTTACATTTGACACAGCATCCCGTCGTTTTTGGAAGTGTGGTTCTTGTATTTGGGAAACAAACATGCATACATACATAAGTGAACAGGCCCAGGGCCCCCTGGCCTCTGCCTATAAAATGTCAATCAAAGTGATATGTACCAACCTTATTTTTACAGTCTATGGTACCAACGAGTAAGAAAGTCAACATGGCCACAAAAGAAACATAAAAGGACTACAAAGACACAACTACAAATGCAAAATGCATTGCAAAAAACCAAACTACAAAAATACTAAAGCAACTATGGGAATGGGAATAAAGGGTTATTGATACTTTAAGCACCAGTGAAGTAAGAGTGTAAAAGGTCAATTTTAATGTAATGTAACAGAAAATCAGAATCCAGCTGCAGTGCTCTTTCATGCATCGTAAAGCAGATATTTGATAAATATTCAGCTAGCAGGGTACGTAGCTGATGTAATGATCAGAGAGAGCGGATCTCACACTTGCTTGTTGCTGTCTGTTCTCGCAGCCTCTGATTAAGACAGATAAGGAGCTGGAGGTCCTGCGCTACGCTAACTGGATTTCCAGTCAGGCTCACTAAATTGTAAAACCTTGCGAGGTCGGACAGAGCTGCCACAGGGGAGAACAGCTCCTTATTCAAACTCATCACATTTTTCAAAAACCCATGATCTGAGCATTTTGAAGACAGGAGGCCGGCATGTGTTTGGGCTCGGAGAGGTTTGGTGCTGCAAATGCAGAAAAGAGGAAGTCAAGCCTGCAGCAATACAAACAGAGTTGACAACTATGAAATGTCTTATTTGAACTGTGTGGAAAGAAGTGTGTTTAACTTGTGTGTTTATGTGTATTTATTAACCTCTACCTATCCAGATAATGTTTGGTGAGCGCAAGCGATAATAACACTTCAAATTTGTATTCTTCGATGTCCTCACTCCACTGAGCGGCTCCTCTACAGGAGCTGAGATTAAACCCAGCTGTATCCTCAACACAAACACAATCACTTTGGTACATTCTTGGCTTTTTACCAAATGCAGCACTCATTTAAAGGTGTGTGTCCATGGATGTGAGCAGGCACGTTAGTCATACCTTCCAGCCTGCAGAGAGCTGTGATTAAAGCCACTGTTGTACTTTACTCTCACAATTGACAATTTTTGCCAGTAAGAAAACATTTGATTTAGTTGAGAATACACACAAACTGTGTTATTTTGTGACTCTGTGTTTTGAATGGTTAGCTTATATTCACACCGTAAGACAAACCAACTAACCAATTGAGACAGCAGTAGACCAGCAACTCCTGTGTTCCGCAAGCTAAAATTACTGTGTGTGTCAATGGAGTCTGGAGAGCATTTATAATGGCTTTAGTTCCTGCCTTTGCCACAGCAGTACACTGCTCAGCGTCTGTGTCTGCTTCAACAAACTGTAACTATCACACTATGGATAATCATACAAGCCCAATTCAAAACACCCAAGCTAGCCCTTTAATCCTGACCCTAACTGAGCTCTTTCAGTCACAACACTGCACGTCACGTATCAATGTGCTCTACAGACGACAATTTTGATAATTACTCACTCAAATCTGAACATTTTCCATTCAAATGTGGTTTGTTTAAAACAGGACGTACTGTTTTAAAGTGTAGCTAGGAAGCCTCCACACCACCAAAGCTACAGTATGCCTTGTTTCCGGTGCCCATGGTTATTGCTAATAGTGGAGACAATATTAAGTTAAAGACACAGGCATGTTCTCCTTTTCAGTAACACACAACTAACAAAGCCAGACTAGAAACTTGCTCATCACTCTCTTGTACAATAGAAGTCACCTGGGCGTTACTCCATTTATATACCTCATGCAAAGCCTACTGTGGCAAAGTAAATGAAGGAATGTGTGCGGAATATAATTAAATCACGCTATGTCCTCATCACATATAAGACATCCGTCTAGTGTTACCGTGGTGATATCAGTGGGTGAAATCAAACGCTCAATTATAAATCAAAACCTACGCTGTAGTTATCTACAGCTCAAGGCAAAATGGTGCTTTCATTATTTTTTCAGTGTTAAACCATTCTCCAACCAAACACTATGTCACTGTGATAGATACATATTTTTGCTCCTCTGACATACAATGATTACCACGGAGGGCTTTATTATTCTCCTCTCTGCTAACTCCAGTGCAGTTAACGGTGCTATTGTATAATGAGATGTGAGGTGAACCTCTAGCTGCTCTATTAAGTCGGTTTCAAAGTTTCTGGTTGAAAAGTTTCTGCAAGCAACTTCACAACAGTCAGGCAAAAGAGGTCAAGTGAAATATGCATTTAAAAACTGAGCATAGGCTAATTGGACAGTCCAGATTGATGGCACGCACTTTAACCATGAGAAATAATTGCTTGTCGCATCTAAATTGATTAATGAAAGGCCTCGGAGAAAATAAGAATGTTTTTTTCTTCCTTTCTCTGCTGATTATAAAGTGAATGCGTTATTTAATTGGGCTGTGACAAGAGAGGAGAAAAATGAAATCTCTGGACTACTTTACCAGAAGTGCATAATATGACTAAAACACTTAATGATTGATGAACAATTCATCAGTTTTAAATGTGATTGTGCAAAATAAGATCAGACATTCTGGTGCAGAGAAAAATAAAAGATTATTTTCTAGGAAACATGCAATGTGATCCTTTTATAAATTGTTTCTTTTTGGGCTTGAATAACACATTTCTACTCTCCCCAATAAGAGCAGAGTTGGCCTTGAAAGACGAGGCTGAATCCTCCTCCTGCCTGCTGGTTAGCCCAGCCTTGAGCTGCAGCCTGAGGCGCTGCCTTGTGCTTTCTGCTCCCGTTTTCAGCGATAAAGCTGTTGATGTATATTAAATGACATAGGTCTTCATAAGTGTCATTGTCTCAGTGGTCTGATGAAGACTAATATCTGCTCTGCTTTCACCAGCTGCGACTTTCTCTTTCATCGCTGCATGGATACTAAGATGTACAGGGCTCTGGAGTGGAAACCAATAGATTCCACGTGTGGGAAAAATTGACTCCGCTCTCTATGAAAGTATCTGGGGTCAAAGCAAGTGCACGTGGGCCGGCCAGCGCATATTTATCTGAGCAGAATATTATCTGTTGGGCGCCTCAGGGAATTAAAATAACATCCAAAAGAGCTCTGAGTGGACTTAAGAGCAGATGTTAAATGTAGCATGTCAGCAGGATGGAATAAAATTACTATTATAAATTTGTACTTGTGTCATATGATTTGAGGTCAATGATTAACATCTTGCAGTGTCTGTGTCTTTCTCTGGCACCTACTTAATTAGATAACCATGTTATTATACATGAATGCGTGGATGCCTTAATGGTATTGATGGACATTTGAAGGTATGATATGTGTCATTACATATTTTATTATTTTGCTTATTTACATTATCCCGAATGTTTCCAACAATAACCCAAACCCAGAAAAATGTGTAATTGTATTCAAGGTAACAGTGAACTTAATTTGGCTGCCTGTCAATAGCCGTGTTTCCACTGAAATCAATGCGAATTTGAGAGAAAATTTTGAAATGTCGCATTAAAGAAAATGTGAATTTGGGACATTAACATCAACTGGTTTACAGCAAATAAACAAAGCTGCATTAATGTACTTTTGTCAGAAGATGGTAGTGTAATGTATTGATGTAGCTAATCTGTCAGTAAACAGTAGAAGAAGAGGAGAGTACATGAGAGAGAGGCAACAACAACAACAAAAAAGGTTGTTATCTGTCTTCAGGAATTGGATTCAATTAGGCAACTTATAATTGTTCTTCAGGAACAGCTGGTCAGTCATGTGATTTAAATGTTTGCTACATTAGCACATTAACTTATTTTTGAAAAAGACAAATACGACCTCAAGCTAGCATAGAAGCTTTAATGCAAACTTTTGAAAGTTTTAGCAAATTTTGGTGTTCCATCAAGCTTTCGTCAGGCAAATCTTCAAAATGCACATAGAAATGTATTGATGGAATCACGGCTAATGACATCATAATCTTTAAATCCTCCAGTTGCTCTAACTTCACCAGATGATATATTATCTAGTAATTTTAATTTAAATCATACAATGCCTCAGGATTATACTTACAGTAATACATAATTTGCCCACACGGCATAATTTTTCACATTTATCCAGTAAAAACCTAATTTAATCATGTATTTTAATACTGACGAAGTGCTAATGAGAAACGTTCCACGTGCAGGTAAACAAGCCAATGCATGCAATAACAAAGTTAGTTGGAGTCAGAATAAATCAGTGCTGGGCAATAGAATTCTCCCCCAAACCCTATAGCCACAGATGCTTTATGGGTAGTTGACTCATCTAATGATATGTTAGCATGCTAGCTAACACCCATAACAGAAGTTAAACAATGATCCCACTAGACTAGACAACATCATTCTGTGAATAGCAGAGCTTCATAATATGACGTTACTGTAAAAAGCATTTCCAAATGTTACACAGAAGCTAATGGATGCTGAAGTAGTTACACTGCAATCCCCTTCAGTTAATGAGGTGCAGGGGAAATCAAAACAGTATTTATATTCAAAGTGGGGAGCAGCAAATGTCTCCACTGAGGTGCCATTTTCCATATGTTTCTTCAGAAAACTTTCTGTCGGTGCATACGTGCAGTTCAACACTACACACCACAGGAGTTACGACCATCATCATCTGTTCTTTCTTTTCCCCTTTTTATTTGGTTATACTTTTCTGTATATTATTTGAATACACCGTAGCTCTATGTTGAAAAACTGATTTCTG
Source organism: Serranus cabrilla (assembly GCA_903364295.1). NCBI lineage: Eukaryota > Metazoa > Chordata > Actinopteri > Perciformes > Serranidae > Serranus > Serranus cabrilla. The sequence goes on along the minus strand of CAFUXE010000282.1, from coordinate 1,536,937 downwards.
GTATTAAGTTGCTTTCAAATTAAACAGATGCCAAAGGACAAAGCTCTCTTAAATAGCAGATTCTTAACTCATTCAGCGATTCTAATGCAACAGTATCTCTCAGGTTTAGAGGTATAATTGCTTTTATCAGCTACTTGTTATATTGCTAATACTATTGAGCATAGCATCACAATAATCATGCATATCTCCAGGTATTAAATTAATAATGCGCTGCTGTGACAACCATGGACACTAGATACTCCTGTACAACATCAGCATGTCAAATCAAATTAGGGGAATAAGAGCGTTATTGTCTCCTCTCATACTCCTCATAGTGCATTACAGGATCAATGTTTAAACACTCGAAACACAAAAAATGTTTTCATGGGTTTGAAAGTTATTTACTTTTAGTCATCAATGATGTTATCGTAATGTAGTCATTAAATCTTAGAAGTATTCTCAAATACCTTAAAATGTACTTTGTCATTTTAACATACATACATACATATATATATATTATTTAGTGCTGCTCATGTTCTGAGCTGATGTGATGGAAGAGCACAAGAAGAGTAAAAGCATCGACACTGTCAGAACTCCTTACTTATATATAATAATTCCTTAGTTCCTTTCTTTTACTTAGGTCAATGTCAGTGATGTGATCGGTCAGTTGGAGGACTGTTCGCATATTTTTTATTGGATCCTCTTGGTTCTGCCTTGTGAAAACAGAAAACCTGAGTTTAATGTCACTTTTATTGTTTGATTTGATGTCTTGTTTGTGACCAACAGTATTTCCCTGAGGAAACATTAAAGTCGACCTTGAACCTTAACACCCAGGTCAGTAACATCAATACAGAGAGGGCATTGATTTGATCAGTGTAAGTGTGCTTAATTTCACCTCCACAACTACTGTTAGAGGGTGGGGCATCTAAAAATACTGCACTGCAGATTAGCCCAAACAGTCACAGTTAAAGGTGACTGCAGTGGGATGGGCTTTACATAATTTGAGGTCAACATAATGTTTGCTGAGTTTAATTGACACTGCATCCTCAAGGCCAGTGGGGATGGTGGAGATTGCATCTCCCAGGGGAGGCATCCTCACGTCATGGCATGTACTGTGTTGAGAAAATGTAAGGATGTGTCTCAAGGCCTCTCGTATGTTGTAAATCTGGCAATAGGCGGACTGCACAGCCATTTGACCCCTGGACCTGCTTGATGAGAGGGTGCTCTGCAGGGTTGGGTCGGGGGAACAGAGACGCACACTGTATGAAGTTGATGTAGTGTGTTATACGGCAGGCCCGATGTGAGGTCGTCTCACTTGCGGCACACACTAAGTCAATATAGATGGAGGCAGGGACATGCCATGACATCTTGGGTGTTGTGTCCTTCACCATTGTTTTCAAGCTGGCCACACCATCTGTCACAGCAGAAAAAGCCTGTACAGCTAAATGACAGAAACACTGTTGCATGTCAGCAGCATGTCTGCTTTGCTTTAACCCTGTTTCATTACAGTGGGATGCTGAAGGAGAGCTCTGCTCCTTTTGACCCGAAATTTTCTACACACTTGACACAAAACAACAGTGCACAATCATCGTACACACCCATAAACTTTGCGAGTTGCACTAACACTTTAATGAGGTAGATTATTTTGGCTCATTGAAATGTCAAAGCGCGAAGAGGGACAAGCACATTTACATGTCCTGTGCCCTGGCAAGGTAACTAACCTTGGCTTTGACTTGACAGGGTCAGCCTGCTTTGGCTTTGTCTTCTCTTGGGACATCATTAAATTTCTGTTTCCAGCACCTGAGCCTCTTTTAGGCATCTGATCACGTTCGTCTCTATCTCCCTGAGCTAAAGTGTGATGTCCTCTTTCCATGCCCTGGCTCAATTTTTTAAATATAAAGTTTCTCCCAAGACTGGACACTTTTTATTCAGTCATCTATAGAGATGAGGCTGTTGGACAGCCAGCTGAGCAGACCTTTTCAAACCGTCGCTGTGCCTGGCCTAGATAGTGCCACTTAAGGACAGCTGCATTAAAAGTCATCATGACAAAATAGTCTGCTCTACAAATCCAAACAGGTGAAAAATAAAATTGCTGTGTTTTAATGGTCAAGGTAAGGACTAGTGCCTGGAATTCATTTGAATGACAATAACAGCTATTAATCAATATGTATTTTAACAGGGCAGTAGCTGTGCTTTCAAGTAGATGTTCTACTTACACAGTTAGTGACTTTGGGGGCTTTAAAAGAAAAACAGTTATGGGCATAATATTCAGGAATAGTTGCTTACGGTTTGTACAAAAAACAAAAAAGTGCCTATCAAATCTTGGCAACCCACAGTTTTGTTTTAACTCTCCTTCTGAGAGTTTCTTCCTAATTGTACACTAACTTTTTAGTGTTATAATACCAGCCATTTACAACACTTCCCCCTTTAGTGGCTGCCACCAATGTGTATGCAATGTTGTTCAAAGTCACAACAAATACAAACAGCTGAGTGTGCTGTAGTGCACCTGTAAAGCTCAGTAATTAGCACATTTATATTTCCTCTGGTCTATCTTTTGAAAAAAAAAAAAAAGTGTTAAAATGACAATTATGTTAGTTATTGCCAGGCAACCAGTGGGTTTCTTTGGTGGAAGCAGCCAAGAAATGTCCTGCAGTCTCTGCTGTTTCTGGAGCTGTTTCCAGTCTTTATGCTTATCAAACAGATATATGAATGGTATCAATTTCCCCATCCAACCTTTGCAAGATAACTACTGAATGTTTTCTCTAAAGGTTACAGTATTCCTCTAAAAGTAGTGGTTTATTGCGCTCATGTATGGTAAAAGAGTTTTCCACTGGAAATGAAATAACATGATCCTTTGAAACTGAATTTGCTTTTGACCGATGTTACAGATACTCATTTTATCCGCTTCCTCGGCTCCACGCTGGTGGGAGCATTATTTGATAAAGAATAATGGCCTATCAAAATACAATACCGCTTAAAACCTATCCTTAATTATTGCTATATTAATGGTATACATACCCCTGTTTGTAATCAATAGATAAAGATTTCAAAATACTGACAGAAATAAACAACTGGAAACAACAGTAACATCCACCCGTTATTCTCCTTACGCCAACGTATTTGGTTTTTCGTACACCACCACCTGTCTACTGGAGCATTTGCTCTGAAGTGTGTCAATGAATTACTTAAAATCCCACTGCGTCTGAGGCAGACACTGAAGTGCGTCAGTATCAGACACAGTATCAGACCCCAGAGAATCACAGTTGCTGATAGATTCCTGTACAACAGTGTACACGAATCAGTCAGTCAATTAAGCAAACAGATACGTTGTGATGACTCAGCACCTTCTTTGTGTTGTTGACATGTTGACCTTGAGCAGATGGGAAACAAAGTTTGATTTTCTATCTTAAACATTTAGCTGGTGCTGTTATTCTTTCTAAAGGACAATTGAGCAGAAGACGTGGCTTTTGATGGACACAGTGCCAGAAGCCTGTAATTTGAAGCAACTTTCTGTCTCTTATTTTCAACCCTAAATGTAACTCAGACCTGCTGGCTTACAGTCACCTTCACAAACTGGCACTGAATTAAAGTGCACATTGTAATTTAACCGGTGTGAAAAAACAGACATTTTGTTTCATTTGATGAAAACGGTGCTGAATAAAGACCAACTGATAGAAACATTTTAGAGTCCCTTCAACACAGAAAAGTACAATTTAAGTATTGAGCCAGTTGAGGAGCAGGAGAGCTTCAGTCCCAGCTGTCAATCATCTGTACAATGATTGTCACTGGCTTGAGGGACAGCGGAGGTAAAAACTAGGTACATTTGGTGTTTTTCTTCACATTTCAAAAACACACCTTCCAGAGCCAAAAAGCATTTATGCGATAAAAGAGTTTGTTCTCAAGTTCATCTAGAATGAGGCTGACTTTTCCATTTTTTTTAGACTGTCTACCTTTTCATCCTCGCCTTTGTTCTTCATGTCATATTATGCTTGGCTTTAGCAGAAGTACAAGAGCCTGTGTTACATCTATTGTCCGTGCTTCAGGGGTTTCTCCTTTCTTCTTTAGTCTTGCTGTGGGAGTCATAATATGCCTTTGTTATTGTTGAGTGATGAGGCCTTTACCTGCACCCAAAATGAAAATATGTGTTTATGTAGCCATTATACAGTATTGTTCTTATGTAACAGTGTGTGTTAAAGTGGTAATAATGACTAAGCAGGATGAATACCCAGATTTTCAAAACAATGAGTAACAAATTGTGGTTTGCCTTTTCATTTTTCATCTGAAATGCTTAAGTAGAACTATAAAGGTATTATCAGCACACTGTACCTAAAGTATGAAAAGTAGCCAATTCATGCAGCAAAATGTTCCCTGCCAATGTTTAGTACTGCGGCTGCATGAATGTGTGAGTCACATTTTACTGCTGTAGATGTTTAAGCCTCGTTTCCGCTCAGTTTCATGTTATGTTTGTTATTCTAAATGCATTCTCAACTTAACTTGTCAGATACCTATTCTTTATCACAGGCCTTCTGGGTATGATGCCAACATGCGAAGAACCCCTGTTCTCAGGTTGAGGACGTGTCAGTGACAGTGTGCCACTTTATTCTAGTTACCTGCATAGTGGCCTTTCAAAATAAACTTCCATGTTCTCAGGAAATGGTTAACTTTGGGCAAAAAAACCTCTTGACTAAGGTTAGGGTAACAGAACAGGGGCTAAAAAACAACTACTTCCACACTTAACCCATCAGCCTCCAATCCCTCCTGCGCTGAGGGGACATTTGTGCTATTTATCTGAGGTTAGGCAACTTTTTTTTCACAAACACATCAGAGATCACTAAGGTTCTCATAGGGATGAATGGACTGCCAGTTTGCTTACTATATGAAAATGAGGCACTACTGCTGCACAGAAAAAAAAACTCATCCTTCTGTTTATCAGAAACATTCCAACAAAAAATCACCAAATTTTGAGAAACAATGTTTTCACTGATCAGGACAGGAAGGAAAAATTGTAATCTGCAAAGCAACTAAAGCTGTCCAACAAAAGTCGAGTGAAAAGCATAAAATTTCACTCTAAAATGTAATGGAGTCGAAGTATAAAGCTGCATGAAATGGAAAAAGTCATTTAAAACACAAGAATCTTACATTTGTACTTAAGTACAGTATTTGAGTAACTGTTCTTAGTTACTTTCCAACACTGAATATAAGGTATTAAAAAGAGAAAGGTGTCGGGTTACAGTTTAAACTATGATATTGCATCCTTACAATGTAGTTAAGTATGTGCTGCCCTTCCTCCATCGAAGGAACATTATGTTCCTTATCAATGTCAGCACTTGTTCTGCAGTATATTTATCCTGACACAGATAAGACAGTGCCTCTCTCACAGCTACCCAGTATTTCTTTTGCTACTCAAACTTAGCCAAGATAAGATTTGTGCTGGATTTTGTCTCCACTGAATGGATGATTCCTTACAAAATGCTACAGGGATGCTCTGGTAATTGTTTTAGCCGATCTGTAGCAGTGTTGTATCTGGAGCCATCTACTGTGTTAAAAGTACTGACCACAGATATGGCACTGTGCTGTGTGTCTCATCTCATCATCAGACTGATTTCCTCTGATATGGTCGTCAGACACTGCAGTATGTGCTCAGCTTATCCTGTTTGTGTACTGGAGCATGATGAAATAGGATTGTACCTGTGATCCTATCTGTTCCTCTTATTGTGCTCATGTTCCCGTATGGATGCAGCATTTGACCCGAGGGCGGATGATTATAAAAGAAAAGGCATATTGCCAGGAGGGCTTTCTTAATCTCTTATTAGCGCCATTCGGGCACTGAGATACTGTGGCAGGCTGATGAGAGGTCAGATGACTTTGTGCTAATTAGAAGGCAGACAGGATGTGGCAGAGCAGGTATAGGTGAAGGAGAAGTAGTGTGGACACAGAGGGACTGCAGGGCTTTGTGAAAAGGTCATGTGAGGCAGCTGTGTGCACACTGTGAAGGATAGTATATGACATGAGGACAGAGCCAGTGACCCAATGCTCTGTGCGCGTCCTGACACACCACGCTCTGCTTGGCATACCTTTCATACGACACACCTGGTTTCTGACCTGCTTTCATCTCAGTAAATAGTCAAAAGAATGACCGCTTCATTTAAAAAACATTTGTTAAAGCTACACATGGATTTTTATTCGCCCCAGCATGACCAATTCTCTTGATTGCAGCGAGAAGCAACTTTTGGGAAAATTTTAAACTTCATTACCCAGCATAATGTGATCAAAGTAAACTCCACACAGCCTTCCCATGCAGTACAGATGAAGCAAATAGAGTGACACCACAGGCTCTCAGTTGGTGGGGTTGGGATGCACTTCTATACTGCAGCCCAAATTTATTTTTTTTTATGTTATTCAGGCTGCTAAATCTGGAGTATTTTTGCCATTATACAAACTAAAAAGTACATTACATTTTAAAAAGCCAGTTTTAGTTCCATGATTACATGCAACTTACGCACCGACGGCCTCAGTGCTAATTAAACCAATAAATCTGGAAGTGCACCTACTGAGCTGTACAAGATGTTGTTTGATTCTGTTGTGCGATTGGGGAAAGGACAGGGGTAGGATATTTATTAACCATGGGGATTCAATCTGTCAAGATTAGAAAGCGTTTGGTGATTTCATTAATGAGTTTTGTTGCATTGAGTGATCACAGTCAGAGGGTCTCCACAGTCAACAATGGTGGAAAATGTAATTACTCTCAAAGTAATTATTCATTCGAGCTTTGCTTGAAGGATGACTTTGAAAACATGGTGGTTGCCTGATGGTGGTCGATGCCCTCGCCGCGTGTTTTGACAGTAGTGTCAGCTGATGCTAGATGTCCACTGACAAGTCTATAGTTAATACGTGTATATTCTGCATTTGCATAGCGAGCACAGCTGGGTTTTCGTAGTTAAGTTTTGTATCAAGTGGCGTTGATTTTTGATCAGCCAGTTTTCAGACCAAGCAACTGTAGTTTACTGTGGCTCACTAAGCAAACAGCAGGCAGTTGCTTTCACTTCAATTTCATTTATTTTCAAATGTCTGTTGAGATTCAGAAGGACACGACATGATACTGCCGCACTTGTGCTCAATTTTCCTTTTCACATTTTCGTTTTCACATTTGAATAAACAGCGTCTAGGCTAAAGGACTCCAGGGGAGCGTTTCCCTTGGAGACATGCTATTAATTGTTAGTGTGCCACTGATTGCCTGTGTGGCCGTTGGAACTGTGGTGGTTTTTTTGAACTATATTAACACCCGCACACTTAATTATTGGATTGAATTAAAACCCTAACCCAGCTGCAGGGCAATTTCAAGTGAAATAGTCTAGCTTCTCTTTCTGGATGTTTGTTGTTGTGTGGTGCGGAAAATGGAACACAGCAATGCTGATAAGACGCACCGGGACCAGTGTGCAAGGCAAAAGATTCATTTGCAGATTTTCTATATTCCTGCACTGCATTTTTGCAGCTTTAAGTCTATTGAAAACATTTATATCATTATAATTTCTGTTTAAAACACTCGGCAAGATCAACATGTCACAAAGTCTCAACTGTTCGCGCATAAACTGGATGAATCAGAGAAAGTATCGCCGCAAGAAGCAAGAAGGGAACACTAAATCTCTGTATGTCGTCCCTGCACAAGATTCAAGTTTGTCTTTCTCTTCCATCCTGCATCGTACTACTTGTTGTCTTGGATTGGTGTCTGATAAACAATCATACACCGAGCACCAAAACTCCTTGTGTTGGCCTGTCAGTGCCAAAATCCTGCCCTCCCTCTTCCCTGTGTCTCTCTACTGCTGTGCTCATGTAAGGATTACCAGCTGGCCATGTGGAGTACATGGACTGAAGCCTCAGACCACGCTCTGAGGAGTATTTTTGGCATCACGGCATGAATTTGTTCCATCTCATGAACTAGACTTGGAACACGAGTCTAGGATGGGTCTGTTGCAGTCATCTATGAGACTTTTAGTTCTGCTGTATCATGTTCCCATGATTCTAAACTCATTCCCACTGTTTGGTTTTTGTTTTTGCCTTCACATGCTGATGCGGAGCAGGCTATTTGCTGTTGCTTAGATCATTTCTAATGGGTTGAGACTGGATGATGAATGCATTTACTGATTTGAGCCTGATTCTAGCATTCAGCCTGCACTGATAATAAACTTTTGCTGGATCCTGGAGGGGTTTAGTAGTGGGTGCTTGTTTTATTTGATGTTGTTTGATGTGCTAATTATCATTTCTTTTTTAACTTTCTGGACTTAGCTTACACTTTGCAGTCCAAATTAATTAAATGTTGTTTTGAAGATCTATTAGTTTCTTGTCCTCATGTTTTATTACTGAGATTTGCTTTGTAATGCATCATGGCTATATTTTATCACTGTCACTTCTGTATTATTACGGACTGTATAATGAAGAAATAATGAATGTGCATGCTTAAGAAATAGTGAAGAAGTGATCGTTTTTTTGTTATGTTGAAGACGCCTGTGGTTTGTGTTGTGGAGATATGTATTGAAATTAGCATGCTAACCAGCTAGCCACATTCATCTTTTACAACCTAATGACCCATTCTATCGTATCCTGATGATCACCTCTATAGTCTGTAATACAACAGCATGTAAACATATAATACACTAAGCAACAATAAGTATGACGAAAGCACAAAAAACATACACATGTAGCCTAAACAGGAAACCAATGTGGTCATTCAGCTTATAATAGACCTATTTATTTATTTAGACCTATTGGCGTGAAGATGATAGTGTATTACTTAATTTATAAAATAAAACAAACCACCATTTTAAACAATTGAACCAGGAAGTAATATCATGTTCCTTAGTCATTATTTAGACTTACTGTAGTCCACAGTTCAACCATCAACTAATCCACAGTTTTCTTTGTTCTTTCCTGATTTTTCAAGTGTGTGTGTGTGTGTGCTGTTATGCTTTGCTGCCCAGGTAGCGTGTGTGTTTGGTGAGAGCGTACCGTGTGTGGTGTGCTGGCAGAGCAGCCTGGACACTCAGTCCTCACTTCTTGGACAGATGGGGATCCCGGCTCACTCCACGTCATCTCAGAAATGGATTCCGACTCACAAAAACATAAACCTGCACACAGCAAAGGAAATATCTGTCATTAATAGCATTAGGTCAACCAATCACTCTGTTGCTGTACTACTTAATCCAAAGTGTATTAAGTAGAAATGAAATTATGGAAATCATTGAGCTATTCACAGGGACAACAGCACAATGCAAACGTCACTCAATGTTAAAATAAATGACACTATATTAATGTATTGAAACCACTACTGGGACTTGCTATTGTTGCTGCTATTGAATCTGCACAGAGGGAAACAGTGTGTGCTTCACAGTGTTGGGAGTGCCCTCTAATGACAGAAACATGGAACAACCAGAGCTGTATTCACATGTCACATGTATGTGGATGTTAGAAAACAAGATCATTTAAGACAACCCTGTCACAACAAAATGGTGAAAAGTACATTTTTTAAACGAATAAATCATTTATTCAGTTTAGGGGATGCATCACAGGCAAAAAAATTAGATAACTGTTTACACTGTTTTTTTAACCTTTAATTATTGAGGGGGCTCATTAAGGCAAAGTTTTTCCAGAAACATCCTGATCACATTCACACCTGGAAGCTTCCCAGTACAACTTTCCTGATCTGTCGAGCAGCTTCACTAGAGCAGCTGAGTATGAGGGAGGGGCAATAATTGTATTGTTATGTTTATATATTTAAATATTTTGAATATTTACTGTGCTATGTAGCTCTCCTAGGGGATGAGCCCCATCCATCAAACTCTTAGGCTGAAAAAAAGCACTCAACCACCATTTGGCAGCATATTCACAGTAAAATGTGCCAGTTACCCATTTGTGTAATCAGTAGTAGTTTAGTAGAATAAAAGCCTGAGAGGTCACTTTGTTTGAACAGGAAAACCAGGACAGTGCTGTTTTTTTTTTTAAGTAAAAGCCCCACAAAGTAACTATATCTCGGTAGTTTAATAGAATAAAAGCCTGACAACTAACTGTGGTTTAACACAAAACCCAGGACAATGCTGTTTTTCAAAATAAAAGCCCCACAAAGAGAGGTAACTGTGGTTTACCAGGAAACCCAAACAGGGCTGCCCCACGAAGCAACTACATTATAATAGGAAGTTAAGAATGTGGCTGTATCGCAAAACTCTCTGTTGAGAATTAGTAGTTCTCTGTGTTCTATCATGATGCTTATATGAACAACAAAAGACAGCGGTAAACCAAATGAACAAAACATTTCCCCTCAGGACACAACTGAGGACTCCATGCAGTGTACCAACTGCACACAGCCTCTCCAAAAGCATTGCTATCTCTAAACCATTTTCCATTTCCCAAAATATAAAGCTACCACCAGTAGCCTGAGGTTTTCTTTCTTGGTGACATTTTACACTTTTCAACAGCCTTTTTTTCTTGCTTCTTTCTGGTTATTTTTGTAAATATTATACATTAGGTTGCTAACAAAGTCATTGGTCCTTTAACGAAGACACAAGGGGCCATTGAAACACAATGAGATGAAAATGAAAGTAACTATGGGCTTACTTTGCTTCCTTAGATTTTAGCAGAGTGAATAAAAGCATCAGAAATGTAATCATATTGAGAAGAACATCTATTTTCCAAATGTAATTATAGATACATTTATTAGTCTGAATGAAATTAGCCTTTAGAGTCAATTATAATTCAGGATGGCTGCTTGTTAATTATGTTTCTTATCACAAGACCAGTTTAAATGCATATGCACGTACAGATTTGTATTAAAAAGTATATCTGACGGACATCACTTGGCACATTTGATGAAACTGGTGTACTTGCATGATACTTGCACTTTTTATGGTTGCGCCCACATGGCTGAATGCATTTATTGTAAGTGGCTTTGAAAAATGTGCCAGCTAAATAAATGTAATAATATAATGCAATGTAATGTAACACTATCCTTTATCCCTACAGTAAGTGCTAGAGTCGAACAGATTGTGTAGCTTAACAGATCAGGCTGCAGCACAGTGAACACAGCAGCAGGCTATTCACAATGGCTCTTACAGACATGGAAATACAACCACACGGCACACAATGCTGTTTTGTGTTGCTTTTTAAGCTTCAAAATGAATGAATAGCATTGGCTCAATCAGAGTATAACTATGGAAACTGCACTTTCCCTATTTGCAAAACCCCTGGCATAAGGTGGTGCACGCCTCAGTAACCCAGCTATTATTGCCATATCCCGCTTGTCTTATTAGGGCTTCTCATAGAACAGATATGAGCTTTTTCCCCACCAACTGTTACCAGTCGACATGCAGCAACTTAAGGGCAGAATAATATTATATTATAGATATTATATATACTATACCCAGTATAGAATTCCAATCATACCTAATGATCATGCTCCTGATGGAGTAAGTAAATTGACAGAGAATTTTCTTGTTGACAAATGAAATTACAGTGAACTGGTTGTTTCTGAGGATGTCTACTCAGTCTTCTTTCAGCTGAATCCCCTCATGTATGTCCACTGGACTGATTTGACAAAGCCTACGTCTTACACTTCTATCATTTAACTTAGTGAGTTAGTTAGTTAGTGAAACGACATATGAGAAATGCATTATGGGTACAACTTTGGTGACAGCCTTAACAAAGAGCAAAGAAGCATGTGTGGAGCACTGCCCACATTCATCATGAATATCACCACCTACTAAACTAACTACTACCAGAAAAAACAGGAAACGCAAAACATAACCCACACCCTGGAAAACAAAAGCCTCGCAATAATTTATTTGTATGGGTGACATAAACTATGTGTGTGCTTGGGCACATGAAAAAAAGATATTGACTAATTATTTCTGTCTCAACCACTCCTGTCTACTTAAATTATGAAATCTACTTATTTAAGAGTTTATTACATTCCTGCTTTAATTGGAATTATAATTGAACTAGTTAGAAAATGTATCAAACTAAGGTCCCGCCTCTGACCAGGCCGACAGCCAATCACAGTTTAGGATAATTGGGTGGCAAGTGGAGTGGGCAATCAGATTTCACAGATGATGTGTATTTTCTGTATTTTTACATAGAATTCACTGTTATTATACAAAATATACATAACATGCATGTATATTAATTCACAGATTGCAACAAACATTTTGGGGTAATATTTGTAAAAAGAGTAATCTACTTTTTGTAATGGGATTTGCATTATTTGTAGAATAAAAAAAAATGTAAATAATACAGTAAATGTCTAGAAAATAGAAAATACTTTGAGCATCACTGGTCACATGGAGGGATGTTTCAGCTTCACACTTGGCTAAATGCTTTGTGGAGGCTTACATACAGTGTGAATGGCTCTTGGAGAAAATAAATCACGTTTACTGGCTTCTGCAGCTGAAACAATATTGAATTGATTTTCACCATGCCCACACTAAGTAATCCCGTTTGTGTACCCTCATGTGCTTATTGCTGTAGTGATTCTTAGAGCATTGAGAGGAGGGAAATGACAAGGAAAAGGGAGATTTTAGGAAGCTGCTCCATTTTAAGCTGATACAATTTAAAGTAGAGATTATTTACCTGCAGCAAGCACACAAAGAGCCCTTAGATGGCAGGAGAAAGCAGATGCCTCAGCTGCACACCCCCAGCCCAGCTTCTGCAGAAAAACATACCCTATGTCCTTGAAAAGCTCAATTAAACTCTAAATGAATATTCTTTCTCAAATCTAATTAGCACTGCTCAGAAGATGTGTTTTAATAGCACTCGTCATTTGGTATTCTACAAATGTCAACAATGAAGTTATTGTCTCGCGCTTCCAATAGATTTTGTGCAATGACAATGACACATTTGAGAAGATCAGAGAGGTCTTTGTCACTTTTTTTCTTCAAGTAGCAGGAGAATAGTCACATCATCCCCTTTTTGTGGAGGTGATGATATGATTGAGGTAGCTGACTGTGTGTGTGTGCGTGTGTGTGTGTGTGTGTGTGTGTGTGTCATAATGCTGTTAAACTATTCAAGCTATTATTTCTTGCATTGATGACAAGCTGCTCTTCTGTCATCAGATGTCTACACTATGTCCCTAACACAATTATACAAATCATTTCATACAGTAAGTGTGTTTCTTCTGACAATGTGAAGGCAAAAAAGGTAAAAGCTCAAACTTTTTTTGTTTTATTTTATAGAAAAAAAAACACTATTTCAAATTAAACTCATCCTGCTCGACCTCCTCCCTCTGCAGACTTTGTTGCTCTATAATTCTGTCACTTGATATATATGTTGGGCCCTTTGGGCTCAAAGGCATAATTCCCATTGGACGGCTTTGTCACTACAACAAAAACATGTGTCGTTTTATAGGCACTTGTTGAAACAACTAATTCTGTCGTTTTTCTTGGAATGAAAAAGACAAACAATTCTAAAATGCTGTTAAGTCAGCATAAAAGGCTCAGACTATAAAATTAAGTTTTTAATCATCACCTTTGAATTACATAAACAAAGTGCATTAATTTATCCAGAAAGTGACTGTGGTGAAATTTGTGCCACCACAGACTGTATATAAAGATGTAACACATGACACCTCCCCTTTCCAAAGTTTAGATTTGTTACGTAACTTGACGTCATAATGTCTTTACCTAAACTTACCCAAGTAGTTTTGTTGACCATACATAACCAAGTACTGTCATATAAGTTATTGATGTGTTAACAGATATCAATGTAAAACCTCCGCTCTCTTTGTTGTCTCTTTGTTATGGTTTTGCTGCGAAAAAATTTAAAAAAAGATAAGTCTATAAAACTGTTGACAGGACACCTCCAACTGTAAAGTTTAATTATGAATGAATATTGAGGTCATCTCAATTTGAAGTCCATGAACCAAGCAGGAACTCACAGGCGGAGCCAGCAGACAAACACCACTGTGCACTAACAATGAGACGTATAATGCAGCAGGAAACCTGAAAGCTAGAAACTTTTTTAGCCCCAAGTGAGCAGTTCTCATTGGACTGAACATGTGCCATTTTCGGGTCCTGTATCCAGTGCTTACAATACATCCATGGGAATAATTTAAGGATACTCAATCTACATAATCCGGCGAGAATCAGTGAAATGTTGCAACAAATGCATCAAAGAAAAACAGAAAGAAAGAAAAAGAAAGTGGGAGCATTTAGCTCAGTATCAAAATATTTCTGATGTCCAATTAATTTGGAATGACAGATTGGGTCTTTCACTGTTCAACCTTGTTCTGGCATTGAAATGGATTGAATCATTATTTTTAGCCCAACATTCACTCCGGCCCCTCTGCAGACCACTCTGTTCCTTAATTTGAGAACTGGAATGTGACTCATCTCATCATAATCTTTTAAGGCGCTCCAAATTACATTACAAACAAGGTCAGAGCACATTCAGAAATAATAAGATTTCGATAATCATTTTTAATCCCCTCCCCCCTCTGTTACACCATAAGACAAATTGCGTTTATTTATTTTCCATCAGTGCTGTTGCAAATAAACAGTTTTGCTTGCTACTCTCAGTGTAGGGATTAAAGCTTCGCCCCCTCCCCGCCACTCTGAGCCTGTGTTGTTGAGTTGATCTCAGCTCTGTCTGCCTGCGAGATTGCAACATTAGACGGTGGAGACTATTTTACCCCTAACCCACAATGCACTCGGGTCAGGTTCATTTAGGTGTGACCATGGGATTGGTCCCTCTGGGAGCAATTAGTTCTCGCTAAAGGATCTGGGATGGTGGGAGCAGCGAGATGTCAAACAATGGCTTCACCCCTCATCAGCTAAACGCCTGTTACCCTCGGCTCCTGAGAGGGTGAACTGCCAGCGTGTTGTGTTTCTGCGTGACTACTCCCCAGCTGCATACACTGAGGCTCAAAGTGATTTCAGACTCTGCTCAACATAACCTGCCTCGCTGTGTAATGCCCTGATTGGAGGTGTGTGTGTGTGTTTTTATGCACATGTTACTGAGTTTCTAAAATATATAATTTTCTGCAACTAGGGGTCTCTCAATCAAAACAATAACAAAAGACGGAGCAATGCTGTCATAAAAAATCCATCAGTGTTCATCATTCAGGAGGTTTTTACCAGGAGCTGAATTATCCACAGAGTTCTCTTCCTCCCCCAAACAAACAGATCCGGTGATTAAAACAGTGAATTAAAGCAGTTTTTCCTTAAAAATCTCCAATGCTGCTAATGTTGGCAAAGAGGATGCAAGCTGCTGCTGCTGCTATTTGCACAGCATCTTTCTCTAAAATCTTAAGATCCAGGCGCTCAGGAGGTTTTAACAGGGAGCTGAATTAACTGCAGAAGTCTCCTCCTTCTAAAACAAATTTGAATTGATAAAACACTGAAAAAAGCAGCATCATGTTAGAAATGTGTGTTTCTCTGAAGCAGAGGGGCTAGGGCCGAGCTGCAGCTAACATTTGATCAGTTTGTTTCTCTAATAACTGAAGACCCAGAAGTTAATTTAGATAGTCAGAGACAACCAAGATCTAAAAAGCATAGCATAAAGATGCGTCTTCAAACAGGAAACAACTACACAGCTCACCTTACAGCATATGATGCTATAGACACGCTACAGACGCCGAGCATGTCCTTGATTAAAATAAAAGATGTTTCTGTGTTTGAAACAGACATTTTGATGCAAAAATGTTGCATATTATACTTTTAATCAAATGTGAAGAAAAAAAACATTGTGTTGTGTTAACATCGACTCAAACCGCAAGGTGTCTGTTTGTTTAATCAAACTCTCAAACATGCTTCAGTGTTGTTTGCTTTTTTCTTCTCATCAAATCTGAAAGTCGATGCATCAGATCTGAGTTTGAAAAGTATCTGCCAGCTCTTAAAAACTGATGCAAAGTAGATGAAACTTTTCAGAAAACAATGCCTGTGCTCCTCTTCAAAGTCTCATTCATCTCTGCCAGTCACCCTTCAGCACTGCCAATTTATTCATCATCAGGAACAAAGTGCTCCAGATTTGTTCCTGGTATTCAAAGTGCAAAGATTTCACTGTGATGCTCCTTCTTTATGATAATAATGTAAATCATTGCTAATAGTTGCACTCACCAACATTAACATGTTGTGAGAGTCACGTCGGCTTAGACAGCCCCAATGAAACTTTTGGTGTACGATGATATTCTTTTTATCTGAGGCACAAAGACACCTAGTGACAGGAAAAGACCAGAAAAGACCAGTTGTTATGGTTACAAGTTATAAATAGAGCAGCAAGGAGTGTAGGTGACAAGGGAACTGAGAGTTTCAGGATGAAAGACGCAGATGAAATCCACCCCACAATCCCTTGCTGCAGATCTGCTGCTAACTTACAGAGAAACATCAACGCAGACAGACTTGGAAACATCAACTGACACAAAGAAGCTGCATCAATTAAAGTGTGAATATGAGCTCACCTGAAAACCAAATCATCTGTTTTTATTTCCTGTTGCTGCCTTGCCAACAGATATCTGTGACAAAACCTGTGCTAATGACGACTGTGACTCTGCACTTTTAACGTGGAGTCTTGAAATAGAGTAGCAGAGAGATGTGGACAGTTTCTCTTGTCTGCTGAGGCTCGTGTCCCCAGCCTCCCCTGTGATTGTTGGCATTTGTGTCATGCACATTGTTCTCTGCCCCAGTGCCCAGCACCGAGGGCCTCCTGATATAGTCCGTAATTAGAAGCAGCTCAAGGATTTAATGAAGAGGCGCTCACTTGATGGCAGCAGCGCTTGAGACATTGCCAGTGGCTCTGACTTCAAAGCTGGAGATATGGCTCCTCGGCAAAGGCCGGGGAAAAGCTGCAACGAGATAACAAGTCATAGCTTTCTTTTGATTTGTGGCATGCCAGGGCACTTACTATATAGGTTTGCAGCCAGCAAGGGCATGCAAATGGTTGATCAGTGTGGCATTGCGCTACTGGGCAATGAGTATCATCAGCAATAGAGCCCAGTAATGATGCGAGTGGGAGGCAAGATAAGATAGGCTGCGTGACTTTCCTCCCCCTGCTGATTCCCAGTCAGTAACTACCAGGATCACTCCCTATCATCTACTTCAGAATGTGTTGCCTTCCAGAAACAAACTCTGGAGGAGCTTTGTGATCAACCCAAAAGGCTTAGAGGAGGATGTGTTTCAAAGTCATTTTCAACTCTGTTTGACTGCTGCGAACCTAAAAAAGAAAAAACTCTGTTGTTCCTCAGGAAAAGTTAAATGACATTTGCAATGCATGTATGAATATTAATGACAGCTGTCAGGGTATAGCCTGTAACTGTTTGCTCGGAAGGGAGGTAAGTGTTGGTAAAGTGCAGTGTTAATCATACAGTACATGGTGTTGTGTGCTGGTCTGTGAGGATTAATGAAGTAGATAATGTCCTCAGCTGCATTGCTGAAGGGTTTCCACCCACACATTAATTTTATATTAACTACAGTATATTCCTCCAACTTCATCCGGCTGATAAGATACTTTATTTTTCACTTTGAGATGCCCTCAAATTGCATTTCGCGGGTTCATAATTCCCTTTTTTAATCTGTTACATAAGGTCTTCCATCGTATATATGTACTGTACACTTGTATACATGCTGAGTTTTAAGTATTTTAGGGGAAGGATTTAAGAGATCAGGCGTCTTTTTTCCCATGTTATAAATCCCAAGATCTGATTATAAATGTGTCTCCTAAACCTCAAATAGGGAACATAAAAAAGCAAATGACAGGAGATTTCTTCACTATTTCATGGTGTTCAAAATAGTCAAAGTTCAAAAAGTAAGAGTCATTATCTTTGCCCACTGGTCCCTCAGATTGTCCCTGTCACCAATGAAAGACCACATGGGGTTTTTAAAAACTTTGAAGGCAAGAAGTCTGCTGAAAAAAGATACTACATCTTCAAACATGGAATTATACTCTATCCAACATGATTAAGTTCAAAGAATGAAGAGTTGAGGTAGACTTTCCTAGTTGACTTTCTTTTTCTTCTGTTCAGCTCAAACCAGGTCTTAAGGAATCTTTTTTATATTCAAGATCCCTTTGAGGATCTTGCACACCAACTTTAGTTTTCAGCCGTGGTTACATTAATCAACCAATACTTTATCCCACAGAAAGTAGACGCAAGATGCATTCATGAGCAGCACTCCATTGATGTTTTGTGTATGTGTGTGTGTGTGTGTGAAGGCTACCTTCTCCTGTCTGAGTGCTGTAGATGAATAAACTGACTCAAGTTTTTCACTGTTGTAGTTTATGTGGATAATAACATCACATTATCAGTTACTTCAATTAGGATTATTAACCAACCAATATTAAACTACCCCCACCAATAGAGAAACTGGTACAGAAGCCATTGGCTCTGCAGGAATAAATGCAGCCTGAGGTTTTTTCTCCTTTCAGCCTTTTCTTATAATTGAGATGAAATAATTTGCTAATACGTAGCCAGCATCTGCAGTGACAACTTTCATGATGCTATTGTGGGTGATAAAATCTGTCCACAGACAGATATACAAGCAAAATACTCAAAGCTGCTTTTAAGTAACAATGTGGCCGAGGTGTGTTCATTCAGGGCAAGCTTTGTTCATTTTTGTCCATTTGTGTGTCACTGCGCTGTGGGCAGTGCATGCAGAAAAACACAGTGAGACGAAGGAGCTCAAGTATCTCGGGGTGTTGTTCATGTGAGAGGAGTGTGAGATGGACAGACGGTTTGGTTTCTTGGTCAGTGACCATTATAGCAAAGAGGGAGCTGAGCCAGAAGGCAAAGCTCTCGATTTATAGTCCATCTACGTTCTGTCCCCCCACCTATGGTCATGAGTGCTGGGTAGACGCCAGAAGAATGAGGTCACAGGTACAGACGGCTGGCATGAGTTTCATCCGTAGGGTGGCTGTGCTCAGTCTTAGAGAAAGGGTGATTAGTTTGGATAATCTGAGGGAGTACAGCTGCTCCTCCTTTGCATTTAAGGTTGAGGTGGTTCCGGCATCTTCTATGAATCCCTTCTGGCCGTCTCCGAATTGAAGGTTTTCTGAGCATCCTCAACAGCTAAGGGGCCGCGAGGTTGGAAAGGTTATCTATCTCATCTGGCCTGGGAATGCTTAGCCATGAACTGGCCATGGATAAGAAAAAATGGTTGGATGTCCAATGTGTGATTTTGAGTTCAGCTTTTGCTGGGCATCCCAGTCTATTGATATGACTGATGGATGTAGATTAGTTGATTTCTCAGCAGTTTAGAGAACAGAAGTCCTCATCATCCAATCAACGAAAACACAGAAATCTCCAAAATGGATTTTTCTGTGTTGTTCCAAAGATCTTGGTGTATCGATGAAAAAAAAGCAACCAAAATATTTGTAACAAATTGTATTAACCTAAAATTTGCTGCAGGAAGTTATGAGACACAACTGCGTGTGTAAATGGACCAGAAAGCCATACACTGATGCTCTGAACCCTTATACACCGTAATAGCTTTACCTAATTGATTAATTAAGTCATTTTTAATAGAGCCTTTTGACCAGAACTACTTGACACACAGTGCTGAGCTGCAACCTTAATTAATGTTCCCAGCTTTCAGATGACGTACACCAAATCCACTGCCCCTCGACCCCCAGTACTCAATAAAAGAATGATAAGGTGACGTCAACATAGGGAAGTATTGCACGTCAATATGTTGAGTGATTAATCTGCAAAATGCATTGTCAATTAATCATTTGATTAAGAAAATGTCAGGATAGTTCATTAGTTTTAACAGAAACTGTGTTTTGTAAGCAGTAGTTTAACTTGCAGAAGTTTCCTATTCATTTGTGGCGTCCAACTGACAGACTAAATGAAGTTACCTAAAGTTCAGACCAAAATCAAGTTGACTCTTTTAATTTATTTTCCATGTAGCGATGGTGGGGGTGGGGGGTAACTCCAGGTTTGGCTGCAGGTTGCACAGCTAAAAATATCTCTCCTTGGACACTCCATCATGATAAAAAAAAAATGTTTGCATGCATTATCTGGCCAAATTATATTAATATTTTAATCTCATTTTATCTCTGTCAGGAGAGGCAATTATTTTGTGGTGATGGAGTGTCACAGCTAAATGAATAACCAGTTGTCACAGCACACCGCTGAGGACAGGGGGCATCGCTGTGTGAATATAAAGCCCAATATATCCGCAATTAACTTCTACCCTCCATTCTCCTCCAAAGCGTAAATAACATTTATGTTCCACAGTTTCTATCAGTTGGGCTTGTTCTGCAGGGTTAGGTGTATTATCAACTCATTACACTGGCACACACACAGGCTCCTTTATTCTCATTAATCTGCCAGTCTCTCCCAACTCTCACTATCTTCACCTAATGAGTATTTACGACCTAGGTCTATCCACTGTGATGTAAGAAACTACACATACATCTTATATTTGGGGCATTTTTCTTGATGCTTGTGTTTAAAATAGTGCAGTCATAAAGGCATTTGAGTGGAAAAACAGCACATTAAGAGACCAGAGCGGGAGATTGACAGACTATAATTCTTTAACAGTGTGTCTCAAATTCAAATGCAAAACCTCAATGGGTTTTTCTCATTGCATTGTAACTCACCAAACGACGGGTGTCCAAAATTATGATGTATCAGCCTATCACCATTCATTTGTAGCTATCCCCACTTAGCCATTTCTCACCTTCTTTGTTAGTCTGCAAATCACATCCCACATAATGAACAAGGCAGCAAGGAGAGTTTCTCATTCAGGTATTTCAGTTTCCATTTCAGTTTTGACACTCCCTTCACTACCTAGAGTTAATCGATCTAAATTAGTATAATTTTCTCTGCAGTGTAACACATAAAAAAACTGATGTTATCCACTCTCAATACTGTTTAATTCCCCAACTAAACCAACTCGGCTGTTACCCAGGCACGAATTAACAACGCTTACTCTTTTAATCTCATTCTCTCAGTTTCTCTTTAATCCATGAAACATTACTGACCTTCAGACTGTTTACATGTTTGTGTGTATGGTATATAGATCAAGGAGAAGTGCAGATTAAAGTCTTGGATGGCCTCCAGTTTCTTCATTTTAAAAACTCACAGGGAGAGAAAAGGGAAGAGGGAAGAGACTCTGTGTGTGTGCATGTGTTTGCTCATGTGCAGCTCAAGGACTCCTGGAGCTGTTCGCCCATGTAGTTCGTTCAGACAGAACACCTGGCCTTTCCGTCCTGATGAAACCAACACAGGGGGAGCTGCAGTTGAGCTGCTGCAGTCTTTTCAAAACAGTTTAAGGTCAAATGGTACAAAACAGGATTCTGTATGGCTACTTCATCCAAACAGAGATAGATATATATTGTAACATGCGCTTTATGTGGCTGGATTGTGTTTAAGTTATACAAGTTGCCACATTAAAATGTGACCAGAGTTACTAAATAAATAAAAAAGAACAAAAAACAAACTATAGGCTATGAGTCATTTTCATCTGAAACAAACAGATTAATGCTTCTATCAGCAGGATGACAACAAATGTTATTGCCTTAAATGGATGGTATGTAATTTCTGTTGCTAAGGGGTCTCTCAATCAAAACAATACTACCATTGTGAAGTATGGTGGGGTCATGAGAGTTTTTGACTTTATTATTAAATAGCCATATTTGTCTATCATCTATCTAATGCAACTCAGTCAGAAATAAAGTCCACAGATAATGTATCAAAATTATCTTTTTCTTACATTTTAATGCACAAACACCTTTAAAATATACCAGTGATTACTGTAGGAATGAAAATAAGCAACAAGTCCTCCAAACTACCATCAAATACAACCTACAGAAGTGTTTCCATTATTATCATCCTCACCATTGGCAGGACATCAACGCGTCAGCACACTTAAACCTAATAGTTGCCATTTTAAATATGTTGTTAACATTGTGAAACAGTTGCAGTTTTGTTAAAGCAGCAATACAACTTAACTAAGGTTACAGCAAAAAATACATGGTTAGGTGTTACAAAATTTGAATAAATGACTTTGAATTTGAATTTGAATAGATTTGATAAATCTCTCTGGTAAAAGTCTTGTTAACACATCTGCCACACTGACTGTGGTGTGGTTTGTTCGAAGTAAGACAGTCATCTAGGGAACAAGCAGCCCCAATGAGGGCGCTGTGGGTAATACAACAACAATGGGACACATATGGCGTGACGCATTTAGGTGTTGGTATCATTCTTTTGTTGCATGACAGCTGCTGGTCTGTGACGTAGACTCGAGTGTTTAATTAGCACCTGAGAGCTAACAGGTTATTTGACTTAAGTTGATCTAAATAAAGATCTGTACACTCTAGCAGACATACTGTTTCTTTGAGGCGCCTCTGCACCTCTGTGTGCGCTTTATCAATGGTTTACAAGTGAAAGTAAGAAATAAAGACTGCAATTTTTCAATGTTAAATGTGTATTCGAGACATCACTCAATTATACGTATTTTGTATCATTTAATTCAGACTTTTTGTTATCCTTCTCTTTAATATTGGATTTTGACTTAACATTTGTCATGTAAAAGACTTAAAATCTTCATTTTGGGTGAAATAATCCACCATTGTTCAGTGTGATTCGGTGTTATTTGATGATAAAAACCTGGATTAAACAAACCTTGACCTCTCCAACTCTGGTTGTCTCTCTCAGCCGAATGAAATGTCTCTTACAGAAAACTCAGACATCTGTGGTCTATGAAAGTCTCTTTTCACCATAGTAAGTCCACAAAAGACTCAGGGTCACAGTTTTTCTACAGCTCCCCTCTGAGTCCTTGTATGTTGATTTTGATTGACTGAGAGAAGCATCTGTGTCATTTTGAAATGAAAACAGATGGTTTCCACTCTTTCTACTCCTGCACTGCTAAACCTGAAGGACATTTGAGGGTAATAATGACGGATCTGCCAAATGCCGGCAACACTGGCACCACTGACCTCCACTGGAAAGAAGTTGCATAATAATTGAAATTATTTAGCAGCTAAAGTGAAAGGCTTTAGAGCAATCCAGTTTTAGGATATGATGAGGGATAAATCCTGATGAAATATGTGCACTGTCCTTAATCCTCTTCAATCATAAACAGCTGTCCTGGGTTATGGATGTGACTGTTGCTTAACCTGCCCAGAGAGCAGCCTTTGATCTGGATTTGGCTCTGCCCACACTAACCTGATCCCTTTCCCCCGCCATCTGTCATACTTTTATTACTCTTGTTTTTAAGTACTTTTGGAGAGCTAAACACCATCAAAAAGGATTTTTGTCTCTTTATGCGCCTTGATTTGTTTGTTTTTTTAACGTTCTGCTTTGAGCACGATTCACTGATCATGCACACACACATGTGTTGGTAGTTTTCTCACTTCTTCTCACTTAACACTATTGCCATCTGGGTGCTGCTGAGTGCAACCACAGTCATCCTCTTCCTTAATTTAGTTACAGAATGCTATAATGTATGCCAATTCCTGCAGCCTGTGGGGAAATAGTATTGCTTTTTGAGTGAATTAATTTGACATGTAACAATGTTTACATGTGTGAAGGTCAGGGCTGGTACCCTGAATCCCCCCCCTGCTGTGAATTTACATGCAGACAATATATAGAATATGTGCATTGTGCTGCTGTATATATTCTCTTCCCAGGCAGAAACAAATGTCTCATAACGCATTCTGTTTTCAGTTTCAACTATTTTACATGCAGCTCACATAATTCTGCTATTAAACTAAAAGCTTCTCACTAGAAGTATGCACTTTTCCCAAAGGACCACCTTTTGTGTTCCCATATTGTCTCTCGTGCCATTTTGACAATGCTCATAAATATAAGTGTTCAGGCATGGTATGTTTCCATTTACAGATTTAATAACAGAACCCAATGCATAGCAATTGTAAAAGATGAGTAACAAGAACAACAATTTGTATAAAGATGTGGTTTCATTTTTTTTTTTAGCTCATTCTAGTTCAAAGGGTTTTGCATCACACTGGTAATAAATGACAGCTTTTAAGTATAACTATGTTTTCTGTTTAATCCTGGTGTAATTACTACTGCAACAGCTGCAAGTCGCTTTTAAAACCTGAGGGCAATTCATGAACTATGTTGAAAAAAATACAATTCCTTACTTGTGACCAGAGAAGCCTCCTTGTGGCCATCAAGGGAAGACTGTGATTGTAAAGGGCACTTTGCAGGTGTTAAAAGAAACTCACAACTGAAAACCAGTTCTTACAACATGGGTTATATACGTATATCAACATGCTCAACAAACGACATGAAACTAGCAATTGAGACTATAAACCCATTAGGAAAATGTTAACTGAGGTAACAGATTAGGTGGGAACTACAGTCATTTTCTCGTAGACTTTGATACAATCTGACTTCTTTTTGCAACAAGAGGAGTCGCCCCCTACTGGCCATTAAAAAGGCTTAACGAAGCAAAATGAAATGTTTCTCACTGAAACTATTCCTGACAAAGTGTTGAAACCTTGTAACTGAAATGTTACTGTCTCAGTTCAGCACAGATCTAGTTATTCATACTAATGGCCATTTTGCATGAGGCCATTAATTTGCATGGGATAAATTAATGAAAAAATACATATGCAATACAATGCTAATTTATCAGCATTGGGATCGAGATTTAGACAAATTATATTTCAACCTGACATACTGTTCTGTAGTTATTTCAGTAATGGAATAAATTGTACAGTTTAATAAGTGGCTCTGCTACCAACGATTCATACAGAAGTGCTAAAATCTAATGGGGACATTAGAAAACATTGCTTCAGTTAACAGTGGTCTCACACTGATGTGGAGGCTAATAGCTGCCACAGGAAGCAGGTTTGTGAAACAGAATGTAAGAGATTATATTAAAGACAAACGATACCAGCACATTAAACTTCTTGAACACGGTGTACCACAGCACAGGGACCTGAACGAAGAATGATCAGTCAATTTTGCGTACAGAAGGCTTTGGTCCTGGGCACCTCTCATGTGTGAAACCTGCCTCCCAATGCAATTAATTTTCCAGCAAATAATATACTATATACTCTGCAGCTTACGCAGCTAAATCACTTTGAATTAAAGCTGTATTGAGCAAAATTGTTTATTAATATTGAACAAAATGATTCTTACTAATGTGAGGCTGCTGACTGCTGATCCAACTGAGAAGCACAAATCCAGTATGCATCTCTATGCAGCTTCCAGCCAACTTGAGCTCATTACCGTGGTCCGATAAACTATAAATGCTGGTTCACAGAAAATTGTGGGCAGCTGTACTCACCTACAACTTAACACAAGCCAATTGTTAGCTATCTGTCCAGGATAAAGT
>CAFUXE010000282.1:1488554-1510559 GCA_903364295.1 Serranus cabrilla | reverse complement strand
TTGCAAGGCTACTGTGTTGTGAATGTATTACCACATATAAGCTAATTCTTTTGGTTTTATGGATGTGTTGGTAATATGGGAGTGATTATTTGAACTGTACTGTTGTACAACATGATATATTTGATTAATGAACATGGTACCACTTTGATTTGTAGCTTGGGGCTAATTAATAATAGTTTGCCATCTTTTAAGCTGCTTTATTCTGGCCTTGTTATAGGTCAGGTTTTTTGTGTGAGTGTGGATGCACTATCCGACCCATAGTGCTGCTGAGAGGAAGGGATCAACATCTCCAGTACTGGATGGCGAGCCTCAGCCCAAGGAACTGAACCCACGGGTAGATAGTGACCCGACTGGTCACGACTGACAGGACATTGAATGAACATTTTTCTGACATATTGAAAGGACTTAAAAGACTATACACGACTGGGTTAATACATTATTTTGCATAAGAGCGCGCACTTTTGTTTATTGGTTTTACATGTACACTTTTCATTCATAATGCTATGAGTAAATGCTATTTCTATTTACAAATTGTGTGTATTTCCTGCTGTTGTTACTTACACCTGGGCTCCCACGAATCCTGAATCTTCTGATTTGGCCCAAACATCCTTTATAAGCGGGTATCATTAATATTCATGGTAAGAGCGGCTACCTTGTAGCCATAGTATAACTGTTTATTATTAAAGGGTACTTAAAGGAACCTACACATAGGTTACAATAGCTTCCAATTAAATATTTAATAAATACAGCTTTTTGCCTTAAATTTGTTCAAGGTCATACTAATACACGGGACATGCAGTGAATATCACTTAATCATTCACATCTTGTGTGAAAAAGACATTCTCTTACTAATTTCGAGTGGTCAGAACAGCGTGTTGATGTTTGATGTGACTGCTTGTGTGATGATTAGAGAACACTTTGTAACGTGGTGAAGCTGCACACCAGGATAGGCGGGGTAAGGAAGGAAGAAAGTGCTTCAGATGATGAAGACGTGTTAGACCACTCTGAGGTGATTAGCATTTTCTCTGATCTTTCACTGCCGTAATCATAAACAGTGTTTAAAGCATGTCCTGTTTCTCAACGACTATATTTCATGTAATCTCAAACAGGCGTTTGCTCCTGTTTACAGTTTAGCTCCTATAAGCTGAAAGAAATCGCATCATATTGCATCTGATAAACTTTCGTTTATTTTAATTAAAACAGCTGTTCTTTCTATTATTTAAGAGTGGTTTGTGCACCAATATACTATTTTAAATTCAAGTATATTTCAGGTTTGTTTTTTTTTCACACTCCCCTCATTCACATTCACATTCTTGCTTGTCTTCACACCTGAGCTCTCCGGTACAAGTACAGCTTTACACTGTCATCCACCAGCTTGGGAAAAAGTGCCTGCCGCCTTGCAATATATATTTCAGATTGGCTGATGGTCACGCACTAACCAAAACTGAGAGATTGGGAGTATGACTAAATTCCTGAATGAATAAATGAAAACTGGCTCCAGGCACATCGTATAAACAACAGAGAGACTATAGTCTTAAGAAAGTCTAATAGCTTTGTTATGAGCCAGTCCCACCCACGCTCTAATCTAAAAATGGTTTTACTATTGGCATAACAATAGTGATGTCAGTAACATGAAAACTGCTTTTAAAAGAATTAAACATATTTACATAAAGCATGCAAAAATAAAAGTTCAATAGCTCTTTCATGCTCACTATTTCATTCTGATTCAAATCTTTCTGACTGAAGGTTTCAGGTCAACTATTGACGTGCGATGTGATGTAATTTGATGTGGGCCCTGCACTACAAAGCAGGATTTGCAGTTAGCGACGTAACAAAAATAAGGCTGAAGTTGTCATACACACCCTAAAAATACATCTAAGCAACACATTGATTTAATGCAATATACAAATGTATTCATAGTCAGATCTATAAATGCCCTATGGGGAAACATAAAGGCCTTTGAAAATAGAGTTGTCCAAGTTCGATGCAAAAATCTGCTATCTGGACATTTACTGTCTTCTATTTGCCTCAGAAGTCAGAAGTTGGAGCTGGGTATGACGTCCTGTCTGAGTTGACCGTGTTCCAGCACTACAAGCTGAAAAAACATTGTTTCATGGAGTGGGGGAAGCAGGTTTTTTTCAGGACAGGACAGGCTATAGATGGCAATACAAGTTGATATCACACATCTTTATGCTTCATTCATTCCCAATTATCTCTAACCCACTCCTCATGCTTCTTCAAAATCAGCTTGTGGGCATTCAATCTTTTAGTTATACCTAAAAGCCGATATTGCCACAATCTCTGTCAGTCAGTCAGGTTGCTGCTGTCAAACTTTAAACCCATTCTCCTCTGTGCTGCTGACAGCTGTCTCTTAGGTGAAACTGTTGCCCTCCTCCAACCCCCTTCACCTCCAGTCATCATATCATTGTCCATGTTGAGCTCATCAAAAGTCCACTCCTCATCATATCTAGTGCCCTGGTCAAGGTCATCAGAGGTCAATCTCCAGCACATCCAGGTCATCAGTATTCTCTCCATCTCATCATCACCACCAGTTTCTAGACTCTATAGGGAGTTTCCTATTCTACTTTCCCATCCTACGACTTCACCACCCCCTTAAAATCTATATTTCATGATGTGGTTTAAGTGCTAATAAACAGTTTATCATCAAATCTTTCGCTACTGTCAAACTACTGTCGAAGTTGGAAATCCAACTTCAGGGGGAGTTGCCGACTGGGAACTTGGACACTCTGGAAGGAACCAACATTGAATTTTGTGTTGTACAAATTGCAATGGGCAAATGCTACTTATTCAACTTTTAGGTTTTTGTTCTGCCTTGTGGTAGAAGTTATAGCTTTACTCACTTCTGTCACCGACACGTGTATCTGATATATATGCTGACTAGAATGCATTACAGGAAGAAGGCACTCAGCAGAATCCATCCGCCTGCGGGCAACTTTTTGTGTTTTAATTAAACACTCTTCTGGTCATCTGAAGAGAGTAAATAATCCGAGTCAATAGTGCTTCTCGCCACACTCCACTATCTGCCTAATTGACTGAAGCATTTTGTAGGAGAGGGATTGGGTTAGTTTCTGGAGGAATCTTAAAATCATCTTATCTACCTTTAGAGCATGACATCTCATCCTCCGTTGGCTTGAATGTAAAAGGTCTGTAGCTTGGTCATTCATGATGATTAGAACACATTTCAGTCATAAAAAAGCATTGAAATGAATAAAAAGTATCAAACTTTTTTAAAGAACCTCTTCAAATCACTCCTGCATCATAATCCACACCTTAGTTTTCATCCATTTGCTTATGTACCTTGCCAAAGTACAAATAAAATAAATTGTTTTTTTTCTCAGACTGCACATAAGTGATGAAAACTGCTGTTCCTTCTCCTGGTGTATTACTCTCCTATAGTGGGCAATAGGGACACATTACCAATGCATTTGCCTTTGTATTCACTGGAATATACAGTAACTTGGCTCATTTACTCTATGAAATAAATGCAAACGGCAAATAACTTTTGAGGCTTTACTTAATGGAGCATGTTAAACTACTATTACTATTTCTTCGAGTTATAGGCGAAAAACACATTCACATCTAGGATCTGCTCTGAGCAATCTCAGTTTTGCTTCTTAAGGTTAAAGCCTATTTATTTTTTGGAAAATCACTCTTTTAAATGGCACCAAAAATGTTATGCTAGTGCATACCCAACTCTACGTATGTATTCATTTTGGCCCCTTTTTGTCCTGAAAGTCCTATAGTGTCTTTGAGAATGCTCCTCCTTCCATTGCAAATGTCCAACGCCCACAAGGAGAAAAGTAAAGAGTTCAAAGCAGAGCAGTACAACTGTATCTGCTCAACTTACAGCTGGAACTAGAGATAACATTTAGGATGCAGGGGAACTGGCACTCAGTCTACAGTGACAGTGGTGGCTTGACGCCTGGTGTCCCAGAGTCGTCCTTTGTACTACCAGCAGAAACACTTCTCCTCAGCCAGGGGGCCACTGAGGGGGAACAACAAAGTAATGAGTGTGTGACGCTGGGATATATTCTTGTGGCGTGTCAGGAAGAAGTGTGAATCAAACCATTGATTTGTCTGTGAACTGATTTGACTTTTCTATAAGTTTATTGTAGTTTTGCAAGAAAAACAAGGATGACTATAATTGGATTGTACTTTGGCCTTTTCAAAAAGTGGCTAATATATGCACATAAATATAATGAAAACTGGGGGAAAACTGCTCCTAGTTCGAATTAGGCAAAACTTACTGAGAGCAATGGCCTCATTTAGCTGAGAACACACTGGCAGAAAGGGTGATGGAAAGGTTAGGAGTCCTATTAATAATATCTGGAAATCTAAATAAGTCTTCAGTGTTCATTTTTCAGCAAAATATTAAGTCCAAATAACATGTGCACACTTTAAAATAGTTTAGAGAGGGACAATGACATTTGCAAATACCTTTTATTATTACTGACTACTTTATCTTCCAGTCCAGAAGTTCCAACAGTTTATGGTAAATTCTGCTTCCACCTCCACTGAGCTTAAACTAAACAGTCAAGATAAACTTCCATCTTCCTGGATTAGTATATTTCAGTGTATATAAAAACTACTGAAAGCATTTTTCAGTAGAAAAACAGGTTGGTGTCAAAATGTCTTGTTACCAAATACATCCACCTGTCATCACAGTGAAAGCTGCTCATGTTTCATTGTAAGTCGACAGTCTGTCATCTACGCCTGGATGCCGTCTTTATGACACATTGTTTAAAGTTACCTGCATCATGTATCTGCAGTAACTCATAATAATTAAATATTTCCCAAACTCTCCCTGCTCTGTGACAAAAGAGAGTTGCATCTCCCCCTACTGTTTTACTGTAAAAGCACCACCTCCAAATCAAATCAGAGCAGACAGCTCTACAATGGGAGACGCGTATGCATGCCTCTGAAGGGCTCACATCTCGCTTGGTTTTCAGAATACTAAGGTTTTAATATGGACAATTTCTCCTATTTAGGAACTGGGGTTTATCTGCCCCACTGGCTGGAATGGAAATGTATATGATAGATGATTAAGGGCTAAATAGCAAAAAAATATTCAAAAGAGTCCCTGCCATCTCAAAATTAAAGTCTGACTTATGTTGTTTCATAGTTTCATATATAAATTATATAAATTAAAGGCTTCTTAAGTGTGTTTCCTAACATATGGGCATTTGATAGATTAAATAATTGAATTTGTTGGTCAATCTCTGACTGGTGAAAAATGAATTCAGCTCCACTTGTTATAAAATAAGCCTTCCTGTTTGAAAAACTCACTGACTAAGCACCAGAAACTGTGAATGAATAAAACATTAATTAAGGGGGATCTGGCACCTATGCATATGATGGTATCAACACATTGTGTGTTCCCTGTGGATTACAACATACATACAACATGTTTTATTTGTCTTGGTGTGGGCTCATTTATATTCATGACTATGGATATTTTCACTTCCTCAGCATGACAAAAAAGACGAAAAAAAAGAACTGAAAGCAAACCTCCTGTGTGACTCTACAAGGCTGAATGTTAATTGTGCTTTTCCTTTGTATTGTATGACTGCAGATGGAGCTTAAATGAGAAATAAACAAACAACGTCTGCTATTATAGCCCTTTTATATAATAAAATGTGGTAGTTTAAGCTACATTTGTCTTTTATCTATATATAGCATGACATGTGGTTACATGGCAAAGCATCGTAGGCCTCAGTGGATTTAACTTCATGTCTGCAATTGCAGTCAATGGAAAACTAAAAAAAAAATAAAATCCATAAAATCCATACATTTTATTTTTAAAAAGGTATACTGCATGTTTGGCTTCTGAGTTACTCGCTGCACTTGATATTTACTTGCTTCTCTCCAACTGTTGTATTGTGTTGCAGCCATAGACCGTATATAATCTATGCTTGCAGCCTATATTGTAAAAAGGCAAGCTTTGTACAATGCAACCTTAAGGGGGTGAAGGATTTTCAACTATACTACATACTACATTTTACGGCTTCTTATTTATTTGATTGCAGCACTTTGTAAATGATAGTGGAAATTGGAAAAATGACATTCTAACCGCCTCTCAAAGTAACTCCTCTGTTGGAAGCTGGTATGTCCTGAAGACTTGAACGCACCATAACGCCTTGCAAAACACATGTGACTTCTACCAGCCCGTGGCAGTGTGGACCAAAGCATGAGCATGGTTGCAGCACCACAATGAGTTGAGTTTACAGATTTTTGATCAGCGCTGTAACTGACTGGTAAGCGCAGGTTATTTATTGGAGTCACATAGTTATGTTTTGAAGTTTAGTTTCATGAGGATGTAGTGAGCGTTTTACACTATTGATATCTGAGAAGATAAGTCTCATAATAATAGTCTTAAAAAAAAGAAAAAACATTGTGAGACCGCTGAAAATATTAAAGGATTAAAGAAAATCTAACCTTGAAGTTCTTAAAATTGCAAATTGGAGGTAACTAGCGTACTTTCAGCTGAGTTCAATCAAAAGTGAGAAATTGACTGACTTTTTTTATTTATTTATTTATTTATGTATTTATTCATGCAGTAAATGCAGTTTGTTCCTAACCTTTTGGCTTGTGACCCCTCATCACAGAGGTACCTATTGTTAGTACTATTGTTGTTTGTATTCAAAGGGTTTTTTAAGGCCTGATAAGTGAAAGTATCTAATATGCACACTAATACTTCTCTTTAAATCCCTTGGGAGATCCTAACCCCCAACTTGTGAAGCACTGGGCCTAAACTACTGTTGAAGTATTAACTTATAAGAAAAACTACACCACCATCCTTGAATTATGCATTTATAGTTGAAGTGTGTCTGACAGTATAAACAATGTCATGCTACAGCCCTGTCGTTAGATCATTCTCATTTGTGCATCTATATGTGATACAGTTGTTTTGGGACATGCAGAAAACGAAAAATAGGACTGCATATTACCATTACCAATTCCTTCAATAAAACAATTAAACCACCTCCCTGAGGGTCGATTTGTCCTCACAGATACACAGTTACACCTGTGTACTCTGCCAGCAGTGAATAATACAGAACTCTTTGAGCCAAATACTACGAGATTAGGGATTAACCTTCTGAATAGTCCAAGCTGAATCAGATATTTCATGTTTGCTATCTTATCAGAATAGCCATGGTCCAGAGACCAAGATTTATAACCAAGACCTATCACTTACAAAGATGTCTGTCTCTCTATGTCTTAACTTTTTCTGGCACAGGCTGGACTGAGGTTCATGCGCCTCTCCAAGCTGAAATGTGCTGACCAAATCTGGAGGATTTCCTTCAGAGATAACCAAACATAATGGCTCCCCTCTTGATGCACAGTAGCTAAACAACTCCTAGAACTAGCTATCAAAGCTGTGCACTGTATGACAGTGGATTAACTCTTCTTGAGCCAGAGACCTTCAGCTGAAAGTCACTCCCTCCAAACAGTACTCCATCTATGCTCTGTCTCCCTGTCCTTTCAGACCTGTCTACTGGCTGGGTAATGACACCCTGAGGGTGTCCGCTGCTCTCTTTGCTGAGAACCGTCAGCGACTTTGCAAAGGGCTGACCTTCATGATCTATTTTCCCCAACATTCTTATCTCAGCCTGAGACTATAATTGTTTTTGGACAAAAACCAAAGGACTCATTAAAAGTGCTGTATTCTTGTTGCTGAGCTGTATATTCACCTCTGAACTGGTCTCACCAGGGACATCGTCATATTTTTCTTATGTAATAATCTGTCCAGAAGTAACTTTCTCTTTGGGCTGACTATTCTAATCTCCCTCACTAATGCTCTGACTGATTCTTTCAATTCTGCAGGAGTCTTTCTTCCACTGGGCTTTTGGAGTAACCGAGACTGACTGTTATGGAGCCATTGATGTGGACTCTGGGAAATCCATCCTTTTTGTTCCCAAACTGCCCGAGAGCTATGCTACTTGGATGGGAGAGTGAGTCAAACTAATCTTCAAAGAGCGGTGTACATGGCCGACAATCGTCACCAGCTGGTCTATAGCTGTGAGCTGTGACTTGAAGAAAGGCTCGACAAAGTCATGTGCAGCAGTTTCATCTCTTACACCCAAAGTAAACATGTTTTTTAAAAGAGCATTTGTATATATTTTTTAAATATATTGTAAATAACATGTAGAACCATTGAGAAGGTCCTTTATTGTAAAAATTGAGATTTCTAATTCCATGTTTGTCTATGTCTAAACGCTCTAAATGCTGTGAAAGTATCAAAACGTTCAGCCCAGGAACAAATCCCCACGGTCTGTATTGAAAAACGGTGCCGATAAATAAGCCATCAGGACATCTGTAAGGTTGATTTCACAACTATACTATATAAAGTCAGAAGCTCCAGCTACGGTGCCAATACAGTCATTCCCCGGCTGCAATGATGGTGCAGAGAAACAGAAGACCCAGAAACACTGACCACTCAGAGCAGACTGTTGTTTTTCTTACATTAAAGCATGTAAACATGTTGTAGTAGAAGCCCAAAAATACCAATATCAGCATATGTCCCCTTTGAGGCTTTTTGATTCATGTTATCACTAAAATCACCTCAAACATGTTTGACTATACTGATACCAAACCCTGCTTCAGTATTTCCAGCCCATGTTCTCCACATGTGTAATTAGTAAATAAATGTTTTACTTGTTTTGGAAATCAATAATCCTCTTACAATTGGCCAAAACTACAGCTTTAAAATGTTAAGAACTCACAGATAAACAACACTATTTTCCACAGTTCGCTGCCTTATTTGAAACCTGACAACATGATTCCTGTGCTGCACTAATTTCATGTAGAGATATTGTGGATTAATAGAAATGATGCATTCCTTGTGTTTCTGTGTAAGATAATGAACCAGAGCATGTAAGGATTTGCAGACTCTTGAACATCACATCAACAGTTGCCTTACCAGTACTTGAAAAGCTGGGTTCTTCATTAGTTTTGCTTTCTTCCTTTTGATCTTTGTTCTGAATACGTCAGTTCTGATAGGTTCTAACTCAACTGCAACATAACCTGTTGGTTGTGTTTTTCAAGATTGCCTTTTTGAAACGCCTAATGAGTGCAAGTCTTTCTGTTTGTTGACTTTACTTTTCTCATTAGTTTTGTCTTTTGCATCTGTTGACAGGATCTTTCCTGAAGAGCACTTCAAGGAGAAGTATGCTGTGGATGAGGTGCACTACACCTGTGACATAAGTTTGCCTATGCTGGTCTGTAGAGTGTGGTACATGTGTCCGTGCATGTGACCTTTTTCTCTGTACAGTGCTGAACCTTGTGTTCAGCCGTGAAGTAACAGCAATGGACAGTCGTGTGTTAGGGTTGGAAAAGATTTGCAATTATCTACACCATGACACTAGTGATAAATGCTGCTTAAAGTATATACCACACAAGGCCTAAAACACAGATTAAATATGTCACCAATACCAACAGGTACCAGCACACAGATAACAGAGTTTCAAGACACACAGTACTGAGGAAGGGAGTACGCAGCGCGCACTTTGTTTCAAGAGACACACACAGATGAACCCCCCTACACATATTCACATATCTGAAGGCAGATGTAGCACAAGAAGCCCATTGAGAGCTACATCAAAGTCATAAACCCAGGTGAAGATGACCTCAGACATGAGATAGAGAAAGCCAAATAAGGACAAATGTGGGGTTAGCTGTCTTCCTTTCGCAGGGCGGTGGCCAGAAAGCTGTAGCACCAAGAGGCTATGGACATAGCGTCTGTGAATATTCTCATTCATCCAGGTCATAGTTCTATTCTGGGCAAATCTGAATCGTAGACAACTGGACATGTATTTGTCTGGGAAGACGTTTCGCCTCTTATCCAAGGGGCTTCATCAGTTCGAACGCAACAGTCTCAACCAGTCCTCACTAGTTAGACTCAGTCTAACTAGTGAGGACTGGACCTTCAACCTGCATTCTTTCTGATGACCAGCAGGGGGCGACTCCACTCATTCAAAAAGAAGTCTGACATAATACCCCTACTTCTCTCTTGACTTATTACTTCAATAAACATTTTGTTATGAATGTAAGGTCTAAAACATGTGTTTGATGTCTTCTTTAATTCAGCATGATGTACATTTTGTAAATTATAGTTGGCTATAACTGTATATAATGATAACCTTGTGATTGCCATGGCGTGTGTTTTCATCTTACAAGTCTGAGTGTTTCCAGTTCATAAAAGTTGCAACATTTTGGCCATTCACTTTTACAAAAAGATACTCTGAGGCAGGGTTGTCAAACTGATCCATTGAAGAGCCAGTATGGCTGCAGGTTTTCATTCCACCCAAGCAGGAGCACAGCTGACTCCACTCATTCAATGACGTGATCCGTCTTCACTCGGATGATTATTGGTATCAGGAGTGCTCTTGCTTGGTTGAAACAAATACCTGCAGCCACATGTCCCTTTTATGGATCAGTTCGACACCGCTGCCCTAAGGAGTCAGCTGTTTAACTTTTAATTATGGAAGCTACTTAGTAATCAAGCTAGCTAATGCTAGTGTTAGCTCATAACCAAGTTCCACTCTCTGGGCCAAATGTGGTCATTTCTGGCTGTGGCAACACTGTGGCAGACAAAATGTCAGAGCAGTTCAGCTGTTCAGAGATCAAACACCAAAGATCTCTGGAGATTTGTATTTTAAATTTGTAAAATAAATCTGCAGCTTCATTCTCATCCCTTGAGTCTAACCTACAAGATGCATTCCAGTTCTGACATCTATTCTCACATAGTTTGAGAGTTTAGGAAAGCTGTCATGTATATGGGTGTTGACAGCAGATTCTCAGGGGAGCTATACTGGAGGGTTGACAGCTCTGGAGCTATTTTTATTTAATATAATCACATTATAATATAACAGCTTTCACAGGCCAACACACTAGAAGTGTGCGTTTGAAATGATCACATACAATTTTATATTTGAACTATGACCTTTTAATTACTCATCCTGATGACATTGTAGATATTTTTACATCTGCACCTACCAGAGGTGTTCAAGTTCCTAAATATTCACAGGCCAAGATGTTCATTATCACCTAGTTAATTACTTCCATGAAGCAGTCGCAGCTCAACACTCGAACATGTTAGTAGAAAACATAAGTCATGTAATAACAAAGAAATCAGTTGCTGGTGTTCAGCTTTCAGCTGTTACGCTGCTGAGAGAGGGATCTCAAAGAGAACAATATAACAATATTTTTTTAAATCAAAACTAGGTCATGAATATTTGAGCAGTTTTCTGTTTTTCAAACACTAGCACATGAGAAGTGTTATTGCACACACATTTTTATCCGCACAGCCCTGTTTAACATACAAACAGTTCCCCTTTTAGATTTTGGAATGCAGCAGTTGTTGGAGAACAATGTGAATAATTTGTTTTTCATCCTGCATTTCACCTTCGTGATTTATTGTTTGGAGAATTTTCTTGATGTCCATATGTTTTAATCTGGGACCATATTTAAATGACATTGTAAATTTGAGCAGTGAGTCTCATGCCCTCTCAAACCGCTCTCATTGGGCTTAAAGAAAACTATTTGATTTTTAAATAACTGCAGTGAGTTCACATTGGTTTTTGTTATATTTCTGTCTGGCTTAATGTGACTGACAAGCGTGTTTGACTCAAGTGGTTTACAACTACTGCACACATGAACAATTCTTATTCATGCCAGGAATACTGATTAGAGATTGGAAGTTAGGCTATAGTTTAGCAAGGGAAAAACTGATATGGCTGCGGCTTAACGTCTGAGCTCAAGATATCTGAATAAAAATGGGTCCCACTGGTACCCATGAGTCTTGACTTGACAGACGTTACAACTTTATTCTAATCCCATGTTCATGGCAAACAGTCTTAGAATTGCATAAACTGGATATCACTGGAAAGCTGAGACTCATGTTTATTCAATGATACTGTGTGTGTTTTAAATGTGATGATGTTAGCCCCCACAGTCCTAATTTCATTGCAATGAGAGCATTTTTATTAGCTTGACCTCACTGTATAATTGGACCTGTCGTGACCTCTCAGATACACAGCCTCATGACACATAATAACCACAAACTAGAGACAAAGGGTGTTCAGAGGATGTATGGCTTTTTCAGTGTATAATGACAATAAGGGAGCTTCTCAGCAGTTTCCTGAAAAAAGTGCTCGCCATTCAATCGCCAAAAATACAGATATCGCCACAATGTCCCAATCATTTTTTTCCCTATGGCATTCCAAAGGTCTAAGTGTCTAAATGTGGCAGAATTTAGCACCAAATTTGTTGAACAAATGGTCACAACACAAAACAAATATGAGACACAATTGAGCATGGGAAAGGACTTAATTTATTCATACTATTCAAAAGCCTGATAGACTTTAATCATTTTTAATTAAATAATTAATGTAACATATTGACATCTTGACACAGTGTTGAGCTGTATCTTAAATTGGTCTTCAGCTTGTCTTCTCAGCTATCAGATGATGTACACCACTTCTATGTAGCATCTACTGTTGAGCTGCTATCTCCCCTAAAAATCCACTGCCACCCCGCCCCAATTCTCCTTTAAACGGCAAAGAGCACCAAGTGGTTAAACGTTAAGAGCAGTTATTCCAGTGTCTCAAAATTAAGCTACAATTTAGATTGGGGGTGCTACAGAGGGCCTTTTGCTGCAGTCAATGTTTTAGTGGTATAAATAATAATAGCAATGCTCACATAGCACCAGTGTCTGTGAGCACTAATGCAGGGATCTGATATCTGACATTTCGGCGGTTGGCAGCAGAGTAATAAAGTCGCTTGAGGTTTGTCATTCAGTCTGCTGCTGAGTACCAGAGAGACCACGTAGCCACAGCGCTGTCTGCCAGAGTGACCTTTATTCGGCAGACTGAGAGCAGGAGACAGGTGCTTGTTGTCTCTGCAGCTCCACTGTCTCAGTCTTCTAATTAATCCCGGTCTGCCTTCTTGCAGATTGTTGATGTGCTGTCCAACCTGACACCTGCAGTGCTCCTAACACTGGTCAGTATCACTCTTTACCAACTGGTTACATCTAGTGATATATAGTTTTATTTAATGTCATGTGAATGATCGCAGGGAAAGTGTTGTGTGGGAGTATTTTGGTATGGTATTCTGGAAAAGATCCAGTTATCTACCTCATCCTCCCTCACTTTTATCAAAAGTAAAAAGACCTTTGATTTCATTCCATTTGTGTATTAATATAATTAGGGATATTTCAGTTACAGCACCAATTATTTGGTAGGATAAGGATTCTCAGAGAAACTTGTGTATAATTAAAATTTGTGTTTATATCAATAGTTCAGTATTGGTATGAATAAATTGCGCTTGACGTCCAGCTGTTAGGAATATAATCTTTTGGCAGCTCTAGAAGAGTTCATCAACCTGGATATGTGCCATGTAAAGTACAACCTTTATTCCAAAAAAGACACTGAAAATCTTTTAATTAATAGTTAATTAAAAATTTAAACCCAAAGTAAAACATTTAGAGTTCAGAGGTTACAGAAACACAAGTTTATTCATTTAAATATAAAATAAACTGTCTTACTAATGTTAAGTTGAATATATGTTACAAAGGATTAGCAAATCATCACATCCTGTTTTATCTACATTTTACAAAATGTCCTAATTTTTCTGGAACGGGTTGTACTTTATATTTGATGATGATTTGTTTTCTCCATGCAGCGAGGTCAGAACACAGATAGTGGGAGCATCTGCCGTGAAGCCTCTTTTGAAGGAATAAGTCGGTATGTTCAACACTTTGCATCAACATAATTATACTTTGTTTGTGGAGGTTGTTTTTTTGTTTCATGTTTTTATTCCAAGGATACAACAAACTCTCATGCATACTGATTGAAACTGATTAACCCAATTCTAAATGTAATTGATTTAAGTAAACAATCTCGCTTTTGCTTGTTAGTCATCCATTAATGGCAATGTTTGTGTTTTTTAGCTCCATAAAATGACACCTTTTTA
Organism: Serranus cabrilla; assembly: GCA_903364295.1. Lineage (NCBI taxonomy): Eukaryota > Metazoa > Chordata > Actinopteri > Perciformes > Serranidae > Serranus > Serranus cabrilla. The sequence goes on along the minus strand of CAFUXE010000282.1, from coordinate 1,496,567 downwards.
TTTGTTCTACACTCTGACCATAACTGCTTTGAAAGAGAAGTCGTTCTGTCTCAATCTGTGCTGGTTTGAGTCTTTAACTTTTAAGGGAATCAGGCTTGGAAAGTCAAGGCCAAGTTTTAAAAATGTTGGCATAGGAAGAGTAAAAAAAGACAGAATGTGGGGAGAACTTTGTCCACAGCTTCATTTATGTTTATAATATTACTTTTTGTTTCCTTTTTTTTTTTTTATCAGCTTCCAAGTGAACAACACTCTTCTACACCCTGTCATTGTGGAATGGTAAGTTATTGAAATGTAATTATAATATTATTTGAAAAATCCTAAGCAGGTGGAGAATAGGTACTGTATTATTGTCTTTACCTTAGTTACCTAAACATTTCTCTACTTTTAACTCTCACACCTTGGTAATTACAGCTGCCCCGTCAGGTAATTGTGTGCCTGCAATCAGAAGCAGAAGCTTTTCTTTGGCTTGTTTTTCCCCTCGCGGAGAGAGAAGCCAGTCCGCACAGATGTAATGGACTTCGTGCTTGCCTGGTTGTCCTTGGCATTACAGTTTGCACCCTCCAGATGAATTGACATTTTCTAAAATAAGGAGGAATGCTTTTCAGGCACACCTCCTGGGGAGAAAGACTTGATTGAACCCCTCTGCTCTCTCTGCTCTGCAGAGCTCACATGGCTCTCCTTATAATGGGCTATTTTTTTTTTTAACTTTCATTAGTATTACTATTGGTTACCACTGCCTTGTGTTCTGTATTTGGTTCTATTGGTGTAGAAATCTTTAATACTGTCCTGTATCAAGCCACCTAAGGTGTACCTACTGTTTTCCTAATACAAAATATTGAGAATTGGCACGATTACCAGGAAAGAAAGCTTAAATTCTAATTCAGTCTCAAAGCTTAGACATTCAGCAGATTATGAGATTTTCCCACAAAATATTAAGAAACGACAGGTCTGATTTATATACAGTGTTTCTGGGGAAGATGGAGGACCATCTGCTATACGTTTGTTTCTCCGTCAGTTACTGTATTAGCGTTGTCTTTTAGAATGTTTGTTTCTCTTTTTCTCCTTTTAGCTCAATGTGAGAGTTGAATTGTGGGTACTCTTTGGCTGTACAATTGATAAACTGGCAGTGTATCGATCAGAATGAGAGAGCTACTCTCACTTCTCGTTTCTTTCTGTGTTTGCAGCCGTCTGACTAAGACTGATATGGAGCTGGAGGTCCTGCGATACACCAACAGGATTTCCAGTGAAGCTCATAAAATGGTAAGATCTTTCTCAGACTGACAGAGGATGTGCAAGGGTGCTCAAATTCTAAATGTACTAAAACAAGAAAAGGAGCAGAAATAAAAGAAATGTTCAGAACATGAAAATAAAAGGCCACAGTATGGACGTATCAAGCAGCTTATCGAGTTAAAAACTCAGATGTCAGGATCCTCGAAGGCTATAAACTGTTTAAATGCTATCGATTTTAACTTCATCCAGTAGCTCCGAGGCCGGCAGTTTACAGAGATAGCCTTTGACCAATAAGCTGTAACATTAACGCAATATTTTACTTCTGCACAGGATTTCACTTTAACACCTTACATAACCTTTAGGGGTGGAGAAGCTGTTAACCTCTCAATGCTATCTGTCCTCTTAAGTCACTCACCACCACATTCAATACTGTTTTCCTCCTGTTGTTTCCCCATACTTAAGAGTGTGATCAATCATAGGAAGTTTTCAGAGGTACATTTTTACTCATCTTTCCCCCAAACCCCTTTATGGCAGGTTTTAAGATATAACCTTCCCAGTAGGTGTGCAGTAAAAACTGAAATTATTCTCCCAAATCAGCAAGTGTTTGAAGGCCCTCACACTGACTTTTGTATTTTTACTGCCTACTTTGTGTAAACCATGCACACTGTGCTTTTCACCTATGATTAGTATATTGTATTTAAACCAAATTACATACAAAGTGTTATTAATCATGTCTGAGAGGATTTTGAGTGTGACGTGCACAGAAGGTTAAACATTTTGAGCCACCAGTTAGGTGCAGAGAAAACTAATGTTGCTTTTTGTATAGGGTGAGCATGGAAATCAACTTCACAAACTCTGTCTCTATAGGTCATGAAGAGTGTGAAACCTGGACAGCATTTTGTCAATGGATTCTCTCTTTTTCATAGCAGGTATACGCCCATGTCTGTCTACTCTTTTATATCTATGGTTATACAAGCTGGATTCCAAAAAGGGAAGGATGGTGTGTAAAACACAAATAAAACACACAATGCATCAAATTCAGAAAGAGTGTATATGTTTACAAAAAAATATTTTCCCAGGTTGATCATTAGATGTCTTCATAATCTTTTTCAATTAAATATAGGTTGCAAAGGATTTGCACATGACTGCATTCTGGGGTTTTTTCCCAACACTTTTCACAGTGTTCCAACTCTTTTGAAATCTGAGTATAAGGCTTATTTTAAATAAGCCTTATTTTTGTTTAACTTTCAAATCATCTAATCATCTTTACCTTATGCCGTATGAAAACCATCTCTGCTCCTGTTGCTTTCATTTGAAACGACTGCATGCTGATACATAGATTGTATAAAAGATGGACGATACGTCTCGCATTCACATGCACCTTCCTCCCATCATCTCAGTCAAACACAGGCTCGCCTCAATTACAAGCACAATCACAGCTGTCGATCATGACCTCACACTCATCACACTCTTTATAACACTCCCTATTCATAGCATCACATTGCTAATTAATACCAATACTGATTATAAAAACCCACACCTGAACATACAGTGCTGAACGAAAGTATTAGACCACCACCCAATGTAAGGTTCATGCCATAGCTGCCCTATATTAACAGCATTGTTAATTACCAAAATCATTCTTCATGTGTCTGCTGTGGTTAAAATACACCAGTATCTAGCATTAAATATTTTTAATGCTAGAATATAATTATGATGGTTATCCATGAATTTTCAAATTTACTGTTGTACAAAAAAACTTAAAAAATATTAAAGCTCATTATTATTTCTTGATTAAGATGTCAAGTTATAGTTATTTACTTGTATTCCTGAACAGAAAAAGTTGTTTAGTGGTTGAATGTTATGCTTGATTAATTTCTGACTTCTCAGAGAAGTCCAGTGAACCAGCTCAAGTCTTGGTATAAAAAATTCAATTCAGTTTGAAGTTCCTCATTCCTGTTCAAAATGGAAAAACACCAAATGCTCACTGAAAATGAAAGAGTCCACATTAAAGCACTTTTATGCTTTGGAGTCAACTGCAAAGACTGATACTTGCAAATGCACCAAGGAGGAGACAGGAAACCAAAGTCAACTGAAGCAGATGTCAGACACTAGAGACCGAGGGAAGACCACTGCTGATCTTCAGCGGAGATGAATGCTTCTAGATCAGTCTGAGAAAGTCTCCAGAATGACCATAAGCAGACCACTGACGGAACAAGGCTTAAAGGGAAGAATAGCTGCTGAGAAGCCATTATTGACGCCTACAAACATCCAGAAACACCTCATATTTTCACCCACAGTGAAACACAGTGGAGATAACATAATGGTGTGGGTTCCATTTGTGGAAACGGCGTGGGTAAATTAGTGGAAATCGACGGTATCATGAACAAGAATGTCTACCACAACATCTTAGTAGTCATGGAGTCACTTCTGCACTGAATCTGATTGGTCATGGGTTCATACACCAACAACACAATGACCACAAGCAGACTACAAATATATAATATAAAACATATTGTTCAGATAAGAGGTAATGGATAGGGAATGAATGAGTGAAAAGAGCAGCAAGGGACGAACCAATCGTTTGGATTACACCCCGCTGAGTCAGAGGAGGAACAAAAAGAAGCCTTGTGCTTCAGAGCATGTTGAAGCTCTGGTTACTTTATGCTCGTTATTTTGGGATCAGTGGATTGGGTACTTTGGAGATCTTGCTTGTTGTTGGTTTGCTACAGTATGTCACATACTTCACATCCCTGTGATGACCTCCCCAGGTATGATGAGTACCCCTGATAGGTCTGTCACTGTGTACATGGCCCTTAAGCATACATTACAGTATAGTATGAAATGCAGTGAAAAATCATGTAATTACATACAAAGCAGGTAGATTATTACAGGTATAATAAGGTTATAATCATATAAAAGAGTAAACTAAATTCAGTTTTCGTCATGTTGGACATTGTGTCAGAGTGAAATAAGTGACAATTTCTGATTCATAAAAAACAAAAACCATAATTGACTGCTTGTAGCTTTTAAAGTCAAGCTGGGAGCAAAACATGGATTTACTAATGTGAGTAATTAGAATAGTACGATAATAATGTTTTGTTTGTTTGCATATATTAGCTGTCATTCATTTCATCTTGCTCATAACAACTTTGTTATGCTGTCCAGATCAATGGAAGTGTTTAATGCACTCAAACGTGTGATGATTAAACAATTAGTGCTGAATTAATTCTGAAAGGCATGAAGGTTTTTTCTCTGAAGGACTATTTTGTTTTCTTTGCAGCCTCTTCCAGCGCTACTGCTACACAAAGGGAGGGATGTGTCACACCTCACACCTCACACCTCTGTATCTGTAAGGCGTTGTCGATTAATTTCTACCCGTTTCATTTATGCCACTCCACAAAAACTGCCTGATCAACCAACATCAACTTCCTTTTTGTTGCAGGGTTGCTGTCAGATAGCAGCATACTTACGGATGAAGAATTTTGAAATGCTGTTGCTAATCATGCTTTGACCTTTATTTTTATTACAGGCAATCTGTAAGGAGTACTTCCTGGGGATTGGTTGTTAGTGGGAACAAGCTATTATCATTTTCAAATTAAGAGCTTGAAAAATGACATGATCATCACAGTGATTCTTTAATAAGCACTGTGTCTGGTTTCCTATTTAAAAGGGTAAAAAGAAGTTGCTGAAACACTGATTCTTTAAAATTCAATAGTAGATTTATATGAGTTACATTCCATGTAATAAACACCTTGTAGTGTAGTAGTTGTTCACAGTTATACTCAGTGTAGGAAATCTAAATTATATTAAGAAGAGAACTTTCGCACGTCCTGTCTGAAAAATTTAGGCATGTACAAAATTTTGGGAGCACTGTTAGAAATAGTTATTAATCATGAGTAAATAAATAGCATATTATGGCGATTATCAGTGCATTGTAACAGCACTATTCGCATTAGTGAGTGTGTGTAAAAGATGTAAATTGGAGTTAAATTAAATAGATGGAGGTTTTAGTTTTTAGGGACATATTTGTCTTTTGCTTCCTATGATTGTCCTATGATGTCTTTTCAATTCACATACTGTGTTATTGTTTAACAACAGGGGCCATAATTCCTCCATTATCTACTACGGCCATGCTGGTGCTCCAAATGACAGCACAATTATGGATGGAGACATGTGGTGAGTCGCTTGCTGTTATTAGATGCATACACACCTTGTCACTGTCTGTTAACTCGCTCAAAAGTACACAGATGTCATGAAAGAACAGCTGTTGCACCACCGTTGTCTCTTTGTTGAAGTGCCACTTAGTGGCATTGTTACTTTTCTACTTCAGTTGTGATCTTTAGTGTTTCAGCTATGTTTATACATGTTTGTTGTACTGTAAACAACTCAAAAACACTTTGGACAAAAACCCAAAGCACTTTTACATAACAGCTTAGATTTGACTGACTCAGGGTCATCTATGAGGTTGACCTTAAATCCTTCCGAACTGTTATTGCTGCCATCAAGCCAGGTCAGCATCTTTTAGTCAGTTAGGGATAGAGTTGGGAATATGACTTCAATGTAATGGAAACATGACCAGCACAGAGTTATCTTCTAATTATTTTGTTGCATTTTACAGGCCTTTTTTGTTGTTGTCCTTGGTTTGGGGTATTCCAAATAATATTTCTGAACTTCTGATGTTCATTAACAAAAGTGCTTGTGTTGAAGGTGTGAGGTGGACTGACCGGGTTCACCTTGAGGAGCTTGTGAAGATCGGCATCCTGAGTGGCAGTGTGGAGGACATGATGAAGGTCCACATGGGCTCCGTCTTCATGCCCCACGGCCTGGGCCACCTGCTGGGCATCGATGTGCACGATGTGGGGGGATACCCTGAGGTGAGAACAGAACATGGCACACATCAGAACCAATTATTGGTTTGTGTTGCAACAGTCAAACACATTCCTGTTTCTCCAATACTGACGCGTCATCAATTATAGAGCGACCCTCAGTGCAGAAGTGAGAGCAGAACAAAAAGAGGCCAAGCTGTGGGAATGAGTTCAGAATGAGGGCAGGGGAGAGGGAACGGGAAAATGTTGTCTGAACTCTGAACACAGTCAGTTTCAGGTTGTGGTGGAGGAATTTCAACAGTTATGCACGTCTGACAATGAAACAGAGAAGACAGCAAACCCACAGAAGCTGCAGTGGAACTGCTGAGTGTTCAGCAGCTGAAGGTGTCACTGTGTGAAGCACACTGTGAAGTAGGGCTCGCTGTATATGAATTTAATATTTGGAAAAATGTCTCCTGTCTGTGCTTACGGGGCAACCACCATTTAGACTGGGCTGCATATAACCTATAGCATATCTCAAAGTTTTAACAAATTGTACTGTTGTTTGTTATATATTTCGGACCAGAGAAATCAGGAAATCTTTACCTTTTTATCAAGTCTTTTTGGAAGCAGTATGCTTTGCAGTTTTTTTCTCATTATTATAATTGTATAGTATTGTGTAGGTCACAGATATTAATTGAATTTTACGTCAGAGCCATGATGATAAATCTTATGTATGTAAAAGTAATTAACGTGGTAGCTTCAATTAGCCTAGCACAATAGTGCTGATCTAATAGACATTGATCATGGGCAGTCTTCATGTTTCTTTTCATATCATTAGACAATTGTAGAGGGAGAATATTCCCTTCATGACTGTGACATATTCTCACCTAACATTTTCGTTGAATGTCATTATGTTATGTTCAAAGACTTGTGTGTGAAAACAGGTTGTTTCAGTGACTGATCAAGCTCACATTCAACACAAGAATTCTTCTGTGTGCTGACAGTTTTGCATTGAGCTTGTCTTTGTAAGCTTGATTCTACCACGTTTGACTGACTACTGTGTCACTACTGTGTGCAGGTTCGCATTGAAGATGACATCGCCATGACAGCGAATGGCATAGAGCTGCTGACCTGCGTCCCTCGTACCGTGGAGGAGATTGAGGCATTCATGGCAGATTCTGCTAAATCCTTCAGCCCCCTCGTAAGTTCTGAATGATGTCTCACAATAAAGATCTGTATGCTGCATTATCACTATCTAACTGCAGATAAACAACAAACAATATTATTTGGGGAAACGTATTACTCTCACTATCAAATCACATTTATACAACAGATTTTTACCTTTTATAACCTTATCATAACCAAAAACATGAAAAGTTTCATACACTATATTTTACAGAGTTTTTATGATGTTTTGAAAATTGTGATAAATGTTACAATCACTGTTATGGACCAAATCTACCTCTAAGTATTTACATACCTCCTGAAACTAACCTTATATATATATATAGAGGGGAAAAAATCTAAAAGATCTATGGTTTCCTTAGGTTTATCGACAATAGAGTGATTTCTCAGCAGTTCCCAATACAAAGTCACAGAACAGTTACAGAGAACTCACTGACTAAGCACCAGAAACAATTAACCTGTGTACCCTAGATTATACATGTTTAATTAGTCTTAGTGTGGGTTCATTTATATCCATGACTATTGATGATTTCACTTCCTCAGCATGACAAAAAAAAAGAACTGACAGCAGATTTCCTGTGTGACTCTACGTTAATTGTGCTATTCCTCTTTTAGATTATAAAAGAAAACCTGATATAGAACTGCAGTTGGAGCTTATATCAGAAATAAATTAACATAGCTGAGAACTCGGAGATGTCTGCCTGAATCTGTTTATCAGCCATTAAGTGGTTGTTTTAGCTAAATGTATGTTTTTAGCATTTTTAAAGAAACAGCGTTTACAAGTCAA
>CAFUXE010000282.1:1450357-1480451 GCA_903364295.1 Serranus cabrilla | reverse complement strand
ACAAGAAAAGGAGCAGAAATAAAAGAAACGTTCAGAACATGAAAATAAAAGGCCACAGTATGGACGTATCAAGCAGCTTATCGAGTTAAAAACTCAGATGTCAGGATCCTCGAAGGCTATAAACTGTTTAAACGCTATCGATTTTAACTTCATCCAGTAGCTCCGAGGCCGGCAGTTTACAGAGATAGCCTTTGACCAATAAGCTGTAACATTAACGCAATATTTTACTTCTGCACAGGATTTCACTTTAACACCTTAAATAACCTTTAGGGGAGGAGAAGCTGTCTCAATGCTATCTGTCCTCTTAAGTCACTCACCACCACGTTCAATATTGTTTTCCTCCTGTTGTTTCCCCATACTTAAGAGTGTGATCACGTTTTTAGAGATATCTCAAATTCTAAATATAACCTTCCCTGAAGGTGTATAAAACCTGAAATGTTCTCCAAAATCAGGCTTCAAGGCATTTGCACTGACTTTTACACTCTTTCTGCATACTTGCAGAATATATCTTGCAGAATGTGCTTCTACCTAGTTATGATGGCTATTTTACACATGAACTGCGAGTCAACCGCAAATCATCAGTTAATGTACATTAAAAAAGTGTTATAAGTCACATCAGAGAGTGACTTTGGATGTGACGCGCACAGAAGGTTAAGCACTTTGAGTGACCAGTTAGGTGCTTTGTGCAAAGTGTTCACATTGAGATCAACTTAAAAAGACAGTAACATTTCTATCTCAATCACAAATCACCACACTTTCTCTCTATAGGTCATGAAGAGTGTGAAACCTGGACAGAAAGAATATGAAATGGAGAGGTAAGTGGTGCATTTTGTCAATGGATGTAACCATAGACCCATGTCTGTTTACTTATATAAATGGTAACCTTTATTTCAGTTTAACATTCGATATTTTTCAAATAGTCTTATTATTATAAACTTGTTTTTGTATAGAAATTATGCTGACACAGTCACTTTACTTGCCATGTTAGTATTACTGGATCACTTATTTTAACATCCACCCTTTTTCCGTTTTCACTAACTTTGATGAAACCAGTATGAAACCATATGCATGTTATTAGGTGCAGTAGACTTTGTACTATGCAGCTTTTGCTTGTTTCTACCTTATGTCACATCATTCACACTGGTAGATCTGGTACTGTCATGTGTACATGGCTCCTTACTGTATTCCTATCAGTAGTAAAACCAAAAGAAAGTGTCTATGAAACATGAACTCCTTTCAGATGGTCATTTCAAAATGCAATATTTATGCTTCTGTGGCGTTTCATCTTCAATCTGAACGTGCCAGAGGCGTAATGGGGGACCAAACTATCTCGACCCTGTACCACCCTCTTTGTTTTTAATGAACTTGACACTGCCGTTGCTTATTGTACACGTACTGCTGCTTCTCTGTTACACAACTACCACCACCTCCCAATTCGTTCCGCAATACCGGACTACAATGTGAATGGCAATATTACGTCATTGCGGAAATATGAATGCCTGGTGAAAAGCAACAGAGCTTGTTATGACACTTAGATTATGGATTTAAATACTAGGCAGATAGATCATTACAGTAGCAGTGTTATAGTCAAATGGAAGATATGTCTACTTCCAGTTTTTGTAATGCACGACATGATGTCACAATGAAACAAGTGACAATTTCTGATCCACCAAAAATGTACATTCAACAGCGAAACAAAGAAATCATAATTGTCTGCTTGTAGTCAAGCTGTGAGCAAAACAAATGTAGTAACATGAGTAATTAGAATAGTATGTTAATGTTTTGTTTGTTTGCATATATCAGCTGTCAGTCATTTCATCTTCAATGGAAGTGTTTAATGCGCTAGAACATGTGATGATTAAACAATTAGTGCTGAATGAATTCTGAAAAGGCATGAAGTCAGAAAGAGGGCAGTCAGAGCCCTTTTATTGTAATCTGTGATTCCTGCTGTGCTGACATTATTTAGTTTCCTTGTTCTCTCTGGGTTTTTACTATTAAGGACTAATTTCTTTTGTTTGCAGCCTCTTCCAGCACTACTGCTACACAAAGGGAGGGATGCGCCACACCTCTTACACCTGTATCTGTGGCACGTAAGGCAATGACTTTTTACCCATTTAATTTTTAACTGAAGCTAAAATTTTGCTTCTTCAAATATACATTCTAAACTAAAATTTCATGTAAATCAGAGTTTAGGATGCAGAGGAAAGACTTTCATTATGAATGAAGAATTTTGAGACACTGTAGCTAAACTTTTTTACATTTCAAGTTATTTTCATTTCAAATTAAGGGCTGATCATAAGACATGATCGTCACAGCAATACTTTAAAAGGCACTGTTTGATTAGAAAAAAATGACAGCTTGCTTAATTTAGGATAAGGGCCTAAGCTGGTAAATTATAAAAAGATGTTCTTTGTTTGTTTTTATCGTGGGGGCTGTTATTGCCCTTTGATGGCAGTTTTTTGGGGCATTCTGGGATTTTTAATTCCCTTATTTCTGATGTCGGACACACCATTACTTTTGTTTAACAACAGGGGCCATAATTCCTCAGTTCTCCATTACGGCCATGCTGGTGCTCCGAATGAAAAGACAATTATGAATGGAGACATGTGGTGAGTAGATTTCAGCTGTTTTTAGATGCAAGCGCATCCTGTAACTGTAGTAACTCGCTGACAAACTACACAGATTCTCATAGAGAAGTTTGTCCCCTACAGTCTGTTCGACATGGGTGGAGAGTACTACTGCTACTCCTCAGACATCACCTGCTCATTCCCAGCCAACGGCAAGTTCACTCCAGACCAGAGGGCCATCTATGAGGCTGTCCTCAAATCCTCCCTTGATGTCATGGCTGCCATTAGACCAGGTGAGCATCTTTTAGTCAGTTTACTTATTCAGTACACTCCACTAACCTAAAAAAGTTAATTGTGGAAAAGTATTTAAAATGTATTATTCGTTCCTCAAAGAAATACATCCGTGTTGCATTCTGAGGTCTTATCGTATTTTTCTGTATACTACACTTATAAATAAACTGGAAGACTAGTATTAGATTCATACCCACAATTTAAAAGCCTCGGGTAAGAAGTATCAACAGGCATTTTGTTTTTAGATTTTTAGTTTAGATCAGCTAAAATTCTGCTCTTAACAAAAGTGCTTGTGTTGAAGGTGTGAAGTGGACTGACATGCACCGCATGGCTGACCGGGTTCACCTTGAGGAGCTTGTGAAGATTGGCATCCTGAGTGGCAGTGTGGAGGACATGATGAAGGTCCACATGGGCTCCGTCTTCATGCCCCACGGCCTGGGCCACCTGCTGGGCATCGATGTGCACGATGTGGGGGGATACCCTGAGGTGAGAACAGAACATGACACACATCAGAACCAATTATTGGTTTGTGTTGCAACAGTCAAACACATTCCTGTTCCTCCAATACTGACGTGTCATCAATAATAGAGCGACCCTCAGTGCAGAAGTGAGAGCAGAACAAAAAGAGGCCAAGCTGTGGGAATGAGTTCAGAATGAGGGCAGGGGAGAGGGAACGGGAAAATGTTGTCTGAACTCTGAACACGGTCAGTTTCAGGTTGTGGTGGAGGATTTTCAACAGTTATGCACGTCTGACAATGAAACAGAGAAGACAGCAAACCCACAGAAGCTGCAGTGGAACTGCTGAGTGTTCAGCAGCTGAAGGTGTCACTGTGTGAAGCACACTGTGAAGTAGGGCTCGCTGTATATGAATACAGCGCTCTGTCTGTGGACACATGAAAAACTACACTGCTGAATAGCTTCAGTGTGACAGTTGTGAGAGAAACTGCTAGTTCTCTGAAGAATTACAGACCCGGTGCAATGAGTCAAAACCTTTATTTCATGCTACATGGAGAGCACAGTTGTTCTCCCCTGTACATCCAGGCTGTTCTATCGTATAAACCATGAGATGCTCACAGTAACAACAGATGTAGTGTACTAAAACAACACCAGACAGCCAAAATATTCCTGCCCTCAGGATACAACTGCTACAGTCATTCAAACTCAGCTGCTCCTCCATGGATATGCACTCCCATGAACATACTGCACATACCCTCACAAAAAGCAGTTCAGTCTGTAAAATGTAAATTTACATATAAGCAAAAATTTCCCTGACAGTCAAACCTAAAACAGATGGCTTTAAGAACAGACATTGGCAGTGGTGTTAAATCTTCTGCTGAACCATACTCGAGAAAAACTCCTAATTGTAATCTGCCAGAGAAAAACAGATTCACAAACAGATTCACAAACAGATTATTACTTCACCCCACGGAGTGGCAGTGAAGTATTGTGTTTGGCTGCGGTGTCTGTGTGTCTGTATGTGTTTGTTTCCACACCTGGACATACATGACTATATCTGGCCAACAGGGGGCGCTGCACTCTCACCGATTAGTATACAGACATGAATGGGGTGAAGTCTGCCATCTCTGATTGCCTTGTTTGAAAAATGTTTCCAGTAGCGCTGACTGTGCATGAAGACACTACTACAGGCTGGGCTGCACATTAACTACAGCATATTTTATCCAAAATAAAAATTATACTATTCCATAATATACAATACAAAAGTTTTATAACGATAAAGTCTTTTCAATTGTTAAGGTGTGTTTCCAACAAAGTGTACTATTGTCCTGTCCAGGGGGTGGAGCGTATAAATGAGCCTGGATTAAAGAGTCTTCGGATGGGCCGCCTGGTGCAGGAGAGGATGGTCCTCACCGTGGAGCCTGGCATATACTTCATCAACCACCTGCTGGATCAGGCCCTGGCCAACCCTGCCCAAAGCTGCTTCATCAACAACCAAGTGCTGGCTCGCTTCCGTGGCTTTGGAGGGGTCAGTCCGCTTCACAGTCTTATTTGGTTGTGTTTGTTTCACCAGAGGGGTCAATTTTAATGTATAGTTCAGACCTAAGGAATCGGTTAATTTTTTTCTAAAGTTGTTGTACAAGCAGAATGTTTTACAGTTTTTTTAATGAAAAAACTGTAAATTATCATTGAATATTCCTATAATGGCTGTGAGACAGTTTTTTCAAGTTGTCCAACCGCTCATGCATCTTGCCCCATTGAATTTACTGTGTCTGAGCTCAGCCACTAAGCTGGTGAGTAATAATACATCACATGATAAAAATGATACTATTGTGAAATTTTACAAGTAGAATATTCCTATAATGGGAAATGGCATTCAAGGAAAATGTTATGTTCAAAGACTTGTGTGTGAAAACAGGTTGTTTCAGTGACTGATCCAGCTCACATTCAACACAAGAATTCTTCTGTGCGCTGACAGTTTTGCATTGAGCTTGTCTTTGTAAGCTTGATTCTACCACGTTTGACTGACTACTGTGTCACTACTGTGTGCAGGTTCGCATTGAAGATGACATCGCCGTGACAGCGAATGGTATAGAGCTGCTGACCTGCGTCCCTCGTACCGTGGAGGAGATTGAGGCATTCATGGCAGATTCTGCTAAATCCTTCAGCCCCGTCGTTAGTGAGAAGTTCTGAATGAAGTCTCACAATAAAGATCTGTATGCTGCATTATCACTGTCTAACTGCAGATAAACAACAAACAATATTATTTGGGGAAACGTATTACTCTCACTATCATATCACATGTTAAACACAGATATACAATCAAGACTTTCATAAAGCAGTAGCACTAACACAATAACCACAAGAAGCATGCAGTATATTTTATAAAGCTTTCATAATGATTTGAATATAATGGACAAACTCTACACCAATACACCGGAAGTATTCATTAATGTGCCTCCTGGAACAAGTATTTTCTTTTTTTTTTGTAAAGAAATACTTTATATTTTCCTCTTTGTAACCTGATTCTGTAACCTGATGCTTTGAAAATAATTTAAATAAAAATCTGAATTTGCAACAAAGTTTTTGGATTATTTAGTTGGTATTTTGCAGAAGTTGTTTTTTTGTAAGTATTGTAAGACAGTTTGGTGGGGCGGACTTGATTCATAAACTTTCTTTATATTGAGTGTGATGTTGAATTGTATGAATTCAGGAGTCCCACAAGTAATGTATCTCGTAAAAATTTAATTTGATATTGTGTTGTATTTTAGACAAAATCCTTGAATACTTCATCAACTGCACAATTGAATAACACTGAAGTTAAACATTGATACACTCAGTACATAATAGTGAGGATGAGACGGTTATAGTGATTTGATACATTAAATTTTATTAGAGGCCTAGAGAATGGGATGGGTTAACACCTTTGTTTTATTATTGGTTTATATATATATATATATATATATATAACCAATTGAACAGGCTATGGTTCGTACCGTCAAAAACCAGCGACACAACACCAGCAGCAACCAAGGTTGTGGTGTGCTTTGTGTTTGTACAACTATGACTATATTATTAAAATCAACAGTTGTCAGATATATTGAGTTGTTACAAAACAAAGATGTTAAAATAAAACAAACTAAAGATGAAGGCTAAAGTTTGAATTATGACCTAACTAAGACACACTTTCAAGTATTGTCCAGCAGAGGCCGCTGTCATTCTTCAATGAAAAATGATTGATAATTCCCTGTACTACAGACACAGTCACATGGTGATGTAGTAGTTAGCACTCTTGCCTCTCAGCAAGAGGGTCGCCGGTTTGAACCCTGCGGCTCTTCTGTGTGGAGTTTGCTCCCGCGATGTTGCATCAGCAACATACTGCAATTGATTCATAGTGTTAAAAAGCTCTTCCTGCAACTGAATACGATTTGGTGAACTCCAATTACATATATATTTGCACGTATACACACCGAATACAAGATTTAATTTCAAAACAATTAGTAGTTATATTATAGTTGCTTCTTTGCCAATTAACCGTAAGAGAAAACTGTTAATGAGGTTTGAAACTTTACTAGGGTAGGCCTGCTTTGCATTTCTTCCTTATGTCATCTTATCTCCAACACCAGTTTCAGCTCTGTATCTGACAAGCACAGGCAAGAGTGGATAGCAAAGCCTACACAAGTCCACCATAGGTCCACACCAGGGAACTGTTCCTCCTGTGGGACTCCTTGCTAAAGGCCATAAACAGCAGTCAGCTGCAAATGCCACCAAACAAATCCTCTGCTACTCATCTGTGTTCTGGAATGTTTGTGGCACGGCAGCAAAGTTTTTCTATGAAACAAGAGACTGTATACCTTGACCTCACATTTTCCGATCCGCCCTAAATTTGTCACGTCCAGGCCTGAATACAGCCATATAACAATATTGACACATAATCATAGCGCCACCTGCTGGCAACAGGAAATACCATGCTTTATGCAGTTTTTAGCTTAGCCCCTGAAGTAGTTAGTTAGTTAACAGAGCAATGTCATGCTGCAAACCATGAGATCCACCTCAAAATGGGCTCTTCCAGACAAGAGGAAATGCTACTAAATGTGAAAAACCCAAGACAACATGCCAGTGTCCGGTGGTTGGGGAAATGCGTTGCTGCATCAGCCGAGTCCCACAGCCACCCCAACTTGTGTTCTTACACCAACAAATTCAGGCAAGAAGACTTAAAAAAAATAAATGTGATGATGATTTTGGCAACATTCTCCAGTCATAAATATAAATGTAGCTGTTAAACTAGTTTACATGCCTGTTTAAGCCCAGATCTGCCGACCAAATCTCAAGATTACTGTCAGATAAGACTGAAAAATAATGGGTGTCCTGTTCATGCTCAGTAGTGAGAGGATTCTCTAACATATGATTACATATCTTACCTTCAAAACCTTTTTCACTACAACCCCCAGAGGCCCTTTATGATGAGGAATATAAAGGGTGAAAAAGACCAACTTCAAACTGAAATGCCAACACAGAGCTTTAAGCGTCAGATAACCTCTGTGTTTAATGTAGGAAATCTGCGGTGGAATTAGAGACAGGTTAAGGATGTGTGAATTTACTATGTGCTGCCACATTGGCGCAGTTTGGTTTTTTTTGGCAGCCAAGTTCTCCATTGTAAACTGTAATTACAACATCTTCAGCTCAGCATGTCAGAAAACATTCAGCTTAACTCCCAACACTGCAGCTGCTATATATGTTTGTGGATATCAGATTTGTTTTCAATATCATTCATCATAATTGGTTTTGTCCATGAGTGAGACTCTGTGAAAGCACTAAGGTTTTAGAAAAATAGTTTCATGATGGTAGGGTGAAATACATGCTTTGTAGCCTTGAGCATGAAATTGTACTGCTGATAACACCAATTACAACAATCCTTACCTAGACTGTAACCTAACCCTGTCTTCTGTCTCCCCGTTCTCTGAGAACTGTCTATTGGCTGGATAACCTGCTGCAGAACTGTCCAACACTGCAAGACAAGGACGGAGCAATGCAAGAGGGAGAGCTACTAAATCTACAGAGGGGTTCTATTCAGACAGTTAGGACCGATTTCATTCTGGTAATTTATTTCATTTAGCAAGGATATGCATTTCTTTGTCCACCTATCTGTTAATAATCCCTGGCTGGTTCCAGGCCAGCATCACATGTCCTCTTAGCATGCCACTGTCACCTCTTAGCTGTTCATGTCTGATCCCTGAATAAAAGCACTCACATGGACTAGGTGGAGATGCCCAAAAACCTCGCCCTGCCTTTCCTAAAGTGTAGAAGTAGATCTATATTCACCTCTGTGAGCTGGTCTCACAAAGCCAACATCTTATTGTTTCTTATATAATAATGCGACCGGAAGTAACTTCTTTCTTCCACTGGACTTTTGGAGTAACCAAGGCTGACTGTTACTATAAATCCATCCTTTTTGTTCTCAAACTGTCCGAGAGCTATGCTACCTGGATGGGAGAGTGAGTCACACTCATTTTCAACGAGCGGTGCACATGGCCGACAATCACCACCAGCTGGTCAATAGCTGTGACTTAGTGTTCAAATGTTATATTCCATTTTCAAACGTGTGTTGCAACTTCTTTGGAGCTACGATATGCGGAATGGGTGGAGATATAAATTTAGACAGTAACATTGACTTACCTGTCGAGAAGAAAGCCGGCAACTCCAGCGTCCCTTTTGAAACCTTTCTCAGTCAAAAGCGCTTTCCACCTGGGAAACGCGACCCCAATGTTTACTCTTGTTTTGTGATTTCGCCGGTCCCGTTGTCTTTTTAATTCACTTTTGCGCTTTTTTTGGCGATGAGGATTCCTTCTGATTTGACACGGCAGAAGTTTGGTCTTCCATTATGACCAAAAATGCACTGCAGGTGTTCAAACTTGTGGAAAGTAACAAGACCGTCTCGCGCTGGTATCGCTTCTCCATTACTAAGCGACCGGAAATACATGGCAGCCTCCGTGGGCGCTACGTAAAAACAGAGGCCGTTTCCCAATGTCAAGGATCCTTACTCCAACTACGTTTTTCCGTTTTTTTAAAACAGTTTTCAAATTGTGCTTACTAATATGTAGTGTCTTTTAGTATCTTGAAAATCGCTCTATAAAATGTATGTACATAAATAATAATGAAATAAATAATAACGGATATTGGCACTGTTGTCTGTCGCAGTGTAATTGCACCGCTCATGTTTCCTTCCTATATTATTATCATACTGAACAAATACTGATTTTATAGTGAAAATATTAACATTTAAATGCAGCGTCACCTGCACTCGCCATTTTTAAATCTCCCGGTAGACCCGTGTGCGTAAACATGATTATGTTAATTATAGGGTTTGAAGTCTTATTACTTTGGCGCCATCATGTGGTGGTACAGAGAATGACATGGTGGTAGACTGCAAAGCATCATATAACCAACAACTATAATTTAAAGGCAATTTAAATGTCTATTTAAAAGTTTAGTAACTTTTTGGTACAGTTGTAGTAAAAGTAGCATAAGAAAGTTTCTTATATTTTCTTCTCCAATATGAAATGGAGAAGTAAATGCAACATTTTGTCAAGGGTGCAGCTACTCTGTACTTTCTTTGCAGCCTGCCCAGCACTACTGCAACACCAAAGAAGAAAGCATCACTCCAGCTACATCTGTACCTGTTGGACACAAGGCTTTCAGCTGCCAGCTAAAAGCATCATTATGCATGAAGAATCTTTAGATGTTGTAACAAATCATGCTTTGGCCTTTTGTATTAAAGGCTATGTGTAATGAGTGCTGCCTGGGGATTAGTGGTCAGTGGCGGCAAGCTATTTTGGTGTTTAAATTAAGAGCTTGAAAATGTAGTAACTGGTCATCACAGAGCCAATATATCTGGGTGTCTAGTCGGATGTCAAAGCAAAGTCAAATGGATGAAACTGAAAGTACTGGAATCCTTTTGATGTGTTAATTTATGATCATAATTAATTTAAAATTAAATTATCTATTTCAATACAAGTCATGTGATGTCGTTATCACTTTGTGGGGTAATAAATCATTTATATATAGTTAATATCTTTATTAACTTAGCATTCCAACTTTTTGCTGGTGTAGTGGGCTCAGTTTTAAAGCTATGGTACCAACTATGTTGTGATATCTTGTTGGGAAGGGGTAAAATACTGCTCAACAACTGACATGGTCGTTTACACAGGGGTCCCTTGACCTCTGACCTCAAGATGTCTGAATGAAAAAAATTGTTCTATAGGTAGCCACACGTCTCCCCTTAATAAACACGCCCATTTTCGGACAGCCCCATGCAAACTGGATATCATGGAAAAAGCTGAGACTCTTGTGGATTCAATGGGGATACTTCTATTCATGTGTCATGATGTTTGTGCCCATAGTAGCATTTCATTGTGTGAGAGCATTTCTTGAAGCTTGACCTCGCTGGGTATTGCTTTCCTAAAGTGCTCATCATCAAGTTTTTGACACCATCAAGAAGAATGGAATTTTCTATTGTGGTCCTCATGGTCTTGGTGTCTTGATGTGATATTTTAATATCATTGTAATAATAGACTGCATGTAGTCTGCCATCCCAGTGATCTTTTACACATACAGCAGCACCCCTCGGTTGCAGCTCTGTTACTACCTCCACTACCAGCTCAAAGGTAGAACCAATCTGTCCCAGAAATTCATACTATTTCTACTTGACCAGGTTGTGGTGAATTTGCTTAAATTGAGCTTAAAACTTAAGAAGGAGACAAGGGAAGTATGTTGTAAAGTGTACAAATAATTAGTAAATTTGTTTATTTCAGAAAACACTCCTTATGAAAATCAACTGTTGAACGCTAAAAATGTAAAATAAGGCACATACAGATGTTTTATTAGTTGCAGTCATGTTGAACCCTGAAAAATTCTGATGTCTTTGTTTCACTCTTCTTGACTGTTTTTGGGAAAATCGAGATTCATGATGGGACATTTTTTGTTTGTTTGTTTTTTACCCCTTAGAGATCTAATCGATCGCATACTTGAGTCATCCTGCATTTAAACATTGATACATATACAGCCCTTATGGATCAGAGGTAAGTTTATAGTTTGTGGAGGGAAATGATTACATTAAATACAAAAACAGCTGGACACTCGAGAGGTACTGTGTGAAGGTATGACAATGAAAAAAAAACGCTGGTTCATAAACAGATTTACTATCAATGCCATACAGATAGTGTCATGACTCATCTTTACAATCCAGTATTAATGTTATTCACTGGCTAATTCAATGTGTTTATTATTTGTGCTTTGTCAGAAATTGTATAATTGTGGAATGATCGTCTCCAACGGTAAAAATGTATTTTTGCAGTTTGTTTAGCCTCTCCAGAAATAAGTTAGGGTTTTTCTAGCATCTGCTTCTACCATCCAGCAGGCTGTGGAATGCCTACACTCGTTCAGAGGCTGTGATTGGTGAAGAGCAGAGAAGGTTTTTATCCCCACAGCCAAAAAAGGGGCCACCAGTGGCTGATAAACCAGTAACCTCCCTGGGGAGCCACTCAAATAAATAAAGAGGGCCTTTTTCTCTTCAGTTGCTGGGAAGACTGGCTGAGAACCCTTAAAAAGACCTTTATCATTCACTCTGTCATACATATACATATATACATACGTTTTACATAGGCTGCATTTCAACTCATGGCTGTGTAGACAGGAAGAAAAGGTGGTTTTGCCATTACCTAGGCAATCAGGAAATGACAAAACATTTCCTTGTGAATCCATGTTGCATACAGGATACACTATCAGCACCAGGGGGGGTTTGATGCACAGAACTTGTTTCTTCGGAAAAAGTCTTCAGATGGATGAAATGACATATCTTTGGTCAACAAAGTGGGTGTTAAATAGTTGATTACATGTGCATCGACTTCATATGACATAATGCCATAAATCTGAGCATTGAAGTGAAAAGAACCATATTAGAACATATACTTTCTATATATAGTCCACCTTAAACAGTTCACAGGAGTCCTCTGCTTCATATCATGTAATCCACAACGGCCATTACTGGTAAAAGACAGCTGCTCACCTTGAAACAGAAACAGATGGATTCTTTATAATAAGAGGTTAAACCCATAAAGTGTTCTGCAGGTTCCTCAGTTTGCTACTGATCTCCGTCGCCCCTCCAGGGCTCTGTTCATCCTGTCAGTGGATTCCTGTCCTCCACTATTCTTAGGTATTCATTTCTCCCCATAGCTGACTCCAAATGAACAGTAATGTTCCTTCTTCAGTCCTTGGCAGTCAAAACAAGTGTCCATTTAAGCCAAGGTCCAGCTGGTCCACTCCCCTGGCTGGTCCAGGAACAGAGTGCCTGCAGCGGGTATTGAGTCTGGCCCAACATGGAGCTGAGGGTAGAGAGTGCTAGCTGCGGCCCCGATGAATCGACTGTCTGTTGGTCACTCGTGAACACGAAGCGCAGCACGTCGTCTTGTAGTAATCGTACACGCAGAGGCGAGCCTGGACCACCACGTTGCAGTTAAAGTATTTGTCCCTGCAGTTCTCATCTGAAACAAAAATGGTTGAGCTTATGTTTCGATATAGTTCATTTTTAACCAAGATAGCCAACTAAGGACACGCTGACAGACCCTGGATAAAGTGTTGCAGGGAGGTGGGAGAACATTTATAGCCTCCTGGTGCTGTTCATCTTCTACTGTTGACTCAAGTTTGGGGTTCAACGCCTAGCTCAAGGTGCATGCAGTCAAAAAGCACAGAACATTACTCATCCACTCCTCATGTTGGGAGCTCCCTAGCTACAGTAACAGTAAGGCCCCTATGCTCCTAAGGATGCTAAAATCATCAGGAAAAGTCAGTAATGTTCCAGAGATGACACGTGAGGAGATGACTGACCTATGCTCGGTATGCAGGGCTCTGGGTTGCAGTCCTCCCTCTGTGCTGGTCTCAGCTGCTCGTCACAGCCCTCGCTGGACTGCATGTCATCAGACAGGCAGCGCACCTCCCGCACACGGAAACCTCCCTCACATGTTTTTGAGCACTGGAAAGACAGACGGGGGTCAGTGACAGCAGTCAGGCCAACATCAATAAAACTCCACCTTAAAGCTGATCTGCTGCTGACACAGCGGATAGTTTTGAAACGTTCTTCGTGTTGCGATCCGAAGCTTTTAAGGTCTGGAAACTTATTTTAAGGCCAGGAAACTTGTTTCACTTTTATTTTCATTAGCTTCTTACCATGAGTGATGAGATCCTACATTAAGGTTGCACTTTCTGCCAAAGTTAGTTTTGGTTATTTGGTCACAGGAGATGTATTGCTTTTTTCTAAGTACTCTTCTCAGTGGATTGAAGTGGGAAGGGCTCAGTTGTAAAAAGGTCACGTACTTCAATGCACCAGTCAGAGTTTAGAAACATTTGAATTATAAACTGTTGACAGTTGGTGGGATGTTTGGTTACAGTCAGTCAAAGCTGATCAACTAACACAGTCCTGATGAGGGAGAAGTTTTCCCATGTTTTTGTGCTGATGGGGAACAATACTTTTTTTTTTTAACTAACTTAAAGTGCTTGTCTCTAACACTGACAGGCTCAGATTATTATAATAAGTGTCTGATTATAACATTATGGAAAGATGGAGAAGTCTTGTTTTGAAATCTTACAATAGGTGAATAGGTGCATTTTCATATTGAAGCAGATAAATGTTGAGCAAATCTTTGTGAGCTTTTATCGACCACCTTTGTGTGATCACGGACAGGCTGAAGCTGTGGCTAGTTGTGCTACAAATATCCTAACACTCTATAGTCCATATACTGCACCTGCACCTTATCCCAGATATAGTATAAATTACTCTAACAGTGATTGACATGTCTGTAAGGTCACTTAATATTACAATACCAATGCATCTGAATAGGATTCTTGGTGACTTCTTAAGTCACCCAGGCTATCAGCAGGGCACCTACAGTTGTAACATTAAGGGCTTCATGTCTTACTCACAGCGCTCCAGTCAGTGAAGTGCCACTTTGCTCCGCAGGCCTTGAGGTTGCAGCTCTGCTGGCTGAGGGGCCGATCCAGGGAGGAGCACTCATACGGGGGCATGACGTTGAAACCTTCCTCTGACTTTATCAGACACACAACTGACCTCTGCTGGCTGCCGGGGCCACACTCTGCAGAGCACTGGTTCACATACAACAATAGCATATGGATTCACTTACACATCGCAGAAACATGTCAGTGTAAAATCACTGTAAAGTCCCATATAATTAGCTACTCCAGACAACTTCCCCTTGAACCCAGCGTGACCTTCTGGCGTCCTCATACCTGGCTCCAGGGGCCTGTGAACCACTCAATGCGGTTCTCACAGAGGCCGTTGTTGCAGACCTGAGAGTCTGCAGGCCGCTCGCTGCCGCACCCCTCGAGAGGAAGGCTGCTGATTTGGTTGGTCAGGCAGAGGACTCCTCGGGTTCGTACACCCATCCCACATTCAGCTGAGCACTGAGGAACACACACTCATTTTACAATTCAAGTCATTCACAGATCAGCAGCAGACTGGCAAAAAATATTCTTTCCATTAATGTACAATCATTTGAAGACATATAGTCACGCATAATACTGGACCATAACCTGCCAAATGTAAAAAAAAAATACACTATAAAAAAACTAAACTAAATCAACTAAAAGTTGATTTTTGATTAGATTTTTAATTTCTCCTCTTTGTATCCGATTGTATTGTTAGTTAAGTGGCTCATCTGATCTTCAGTATTGTAAAACAAAAGATTTGCTAGTTCCAGGGATTTTGTCAGTATCTACATTACAACAATTATATATTATGTGGATTCAAACAGCTGTTGGATGCATAAAGGCAGATCTTTACAATGGCTACCACTGTTATCAAAAATGAATGAAATTCACTATGTCTCCCAATCACTTGAACACCTACCCGATTGCCCCACTCGGTGTAAAACCAGCTCTTGGCACAGGATCCCATGTCACAGTTCTCTACATCGACGGGCCGCAGATTCATGTTGCACTCCTCATCAGGAACAAAGTCGCCCACGTTGCTGACACAGCGGATCTCTCGTGACCTCTGACCCAGCCCACACGGCACCGAACACTGTGAAGACACGGGGCACATGGTTAACACTGCACTGTGGAGTTGAGCACTGCTGGAGAGGCTGGATTAATGTTCAGCACCTGTGTGCACTAAATAATATTCATTCCAATGAAAAGTGTTTTGGAGAATTACTGTATATCTTCTTTATTCCCTAAACACCAAACACCAAGTGTTGTTTAAGGGTTTATATACTGGAATATTTCTTGACCAAGCACTGAGGTTTCCAAGAGTCTTGTCATCACGGTGAAGGATTCCAGGAAACATGCTGGGAGTCCAGAGGTCACTGTGCCGTGCCAGGAAATAGTTAGGCATATAACACTCCTTACTTAGACACTCTTTGTCAAAGTTGCACTTTTTACACTGGTTCCAGCTTCACATTTTATAGTGTGAGAATAAGAAGAATCCCATAAAAAATAAAAAAAAAAACAAAGAAACTATGGAGGAAGTGATGCCAGGGATAAAATGTAATACACAGAACTTTCTATTGAACCTGTTCAATTTCTTAAAGACGCATGTCCTTAAAGATGTTAGAGAGAGAGAGAGAGAGAGAGAGAGAGAGATGTAAGCAGATGTAAAACTATAAGTTTATAATGTAATGCAGTCATGTGATTGACGACTGCCACTCACAGCGGTCCACTCGGAGCGTATCTCCCACTCGCTGCAGATCTTCATCTGGCAGGTCGTGGCAATATCAGGCCGCTCCAGGTGTCGACAGCGGCTGGTGTGAACGTTAAGGGTGCGGTTGGCGTAAATCTGGCGACACAGGACCTGCCGGTGCTGCATGCCCAGGCCACAGGTCTTACTACACTCTGACCACTCTCCAATATCCCAGCTGCTCAGGAGAAAATCACAAGAGCTTTGTGTTAAAATGGTATCAGTGTTACTTGTAAATGTATTTATGTATAATATATATGTAGTTGCTTATATTTAGATTTATTTATATGAAGACTAAGAAAGCATCTTCTCAAACTCAGTCCTCTCGTCCAATCACAGAGCTTTTTTCCAAAAATGTATAGTTGTCATTACAACAGTAGTGTGTCTGCTGCTATTTGACTGGGGAGTCTTTTTATTTCAGCAGTATTAAGCAGCGTGCACGAGTGTAAAAGAGCAGTGTGGTGTCTCACAATGCTGGGCAGGGCTGCAGGTTGCAGGCCTCTTCCTGTGGAGTCGGTTTGCTGCTGCTGTCACACAAAGTATCTGATACCTGGCCATGGTTCAGCCGGGACACACAGTGAAAGACGGAGTATTTGAAACCTAAAATACACACAAAGAAGAAATTCAATAAAAAAGTAAATATTCTGTAAAAAATCATCCTCAGTGTTTACTTTATATAAATGTGGTTAATAGCTTGACTGACCTTTGCCACAGGAGGCGCTACACTCTGTAGCACCAGCCAGTTTCCAGTTGTAGTCTCTCTCGCGTCTGGGAGGCTGTACCACGGGAACCTGGTTGTCAGGGAGACGAGGCGGGTCCCAGCCCCCACCTGCTGGATTAAAGTTTTCTTGGCGAGTGTTGCTGTGATGGTCGTATCCACCCTGTCCATTCACAACGTTCCCTAAGACACAAACACATGTTATGATGCACTCAGACTGGGTTGGTTGGGTGTTTGAATAGATGGATATGTAGAACTGCAACTTATGCTGATGCTAATTTTCATTATTGATTGACTGATTGATTGATTACTTGAAATCTTTATTACAAACATGTCCATGTTGTTCTTTAAACCACATGGACAATCATAAATCATAAATCAACAAACCAACAAAAGAATAGTGCATAAGGAAACAATGATAAGAATTATAATTATTATAGCTTCATGTTTAAAAAGGAGTGGGAAAATGTGTAAACTTTAACTTATTCCACCCCCTCTCAATTAATCTTTAGCTAATAAATTAGCGTAGGCTTCCTTATTTAAACATAACTTATGAATACATAAATATGAATACTTGAATATTATTATTTAATTTTAACTTAATTTGTCAACCATTTATCTTATACATTATAACTTATATATTCATTTATTTTGTGTTCTATACACATGTACTATTTGTTAGAATAGTTTAGGTATGTAATCTCCAGCACCCACTTACTATACATAACTATACATCTACATACACATGTAAAATAAAGATAAATAAATAAATGAGGTGCCACCTAAAAATAGTTATAATAATTATGATGCCAATATTCAGTTATTTCTTTGTGACACCAAATAACATAAATATAAACAAACAAACAGCTTTGAAGTGTCTGTCCTGATGTCCTGATGATGCAAGATGACACTTAGTAAAACAGTCCAATCAGCACGTTATCTGCAAAACTTCATCTTCTTGGTTCATTTGTAAAAAGTCATTGTGAACAGGAACCAGACCAGAACTGAAATGCAGCAATATATCTTTTTTTGTGTGGGTTGGGACTAAATGAGCCAAACTACGGGAGTTAAAGCACTCTTGTTTACCGTCTGGTCTGCGGTTTGGTTGCTGAGGGCCGACTGGTTTCTCAGACGGGAGAATGTACTCATAGTGAATCCCCGGGTTCGGTTGCTGGAAGATCATCTGAGACAAAGTAGATGAGACACCATTATAGAATAATACTTCACCTTCAAATACATGAAAAGTTGTCCTCCTAAAATGATATATGCACTGAAAAAAAACTTAATTTATCAGGTGAAATGTAGTAATAGAATAAAAGAGGAGTGATGACTGCTCTAAGGGTCCAGAGGTCCAAGTTGATTTGTTACTTACATAAACGTCCAGGATCTCATTGGTGGGCCCTTCAGCGAGGAAGGACTCCCCAGCTGTGCTTCTGATTTCGTTGGGTCGGCGGTAGGTGAACATGGTCCCCCCACCCTCGTACTTCCCTGGCCGGTCAATAGCCCAGTTTCCATTAATGATGGATCGTCCCGATCGGCTTCGGAGAGCTGGAAAACAGACAGAACAACCGCACAATCACCACTGACAGCACGGAGCTCACATGAAAAGGAAAATACGAGCACAACCGCTTCCACATAATTATTGTTTAATGCAAAACCATTTAGGTATAACGAGAACCGTAAAAAAAATTATAAATAAAAGGCTCACGCACCGACTTTCCCCACCCAAAAAAGTAATTAGAGCTAACAGAATAAATGCTGTCACGTGCACTTTCAAAGAAATGTCCTTTATAAACGTCACAATCTGTTTGTGCTGGCAAATCTTTCATGCAAATCCTGTAACAAAATCTTCCAAAATGTTTTCCACTGATTTCATGGATTAAGTGAAAGAGGCCATTAGAAAAGCATTAGAGGTGTAACATTAGACAGGCTTATAAAAGAGTGTTTGGACAACTAAAAGCACATTAGAGATGCACAGTGCAGAGCAGAGGCCTGCTGAGGGAAAATCAGGATACAGTGGCTGGCTCCCGCTAGACTCCTACCCTAGTCTCAGATTCTTGTTTGCATTTTAAAACCTACAAATCCATTTTGAAGAAAATGCTGCTGGCTGGAATGTTGTACCCTCCTCAAGAGCAAAGAAAAGGATTTGAAGATGACTTGTTTCTTTTACACGAGGACGTTTCAGTTTCTTTAATCGCTGAAGTGAAGGAACATAACGGTGTGCATATAAATGGTCAGCTCAGATTAAAGACAGGACGGCACACTTGGCATCCAAGTAGTTTGGATTTGAAAGGTAGGCATGAATCCATCCTCAGAGTGTTTTTTACAGAGTGGTGAAATTCCTCATCTTAATTAAAAAGGACGGTGAGGCTTGAGGGGTAAGATCCTCTAATGAAAGCGTGTTTATGCACTTTCCTCGAGGGAAGCTGGCCATGAAGGGGGACCGGGGCCGCTTCCCTCTGCCTCCGAACCTCCTGCTGCGCTGGGGCATGGCTCTCATTAAACAATGTTCGACATTCCAACAGTCACTTCTGAAAATAACCTTCTAGTGTTTCTCACTGTTGCACCTCTATAAAGATGCCAATTATCTGTGTAGTCAATTTCCTCAGAGGTTTCAATGAAAAGCTACAGCACAGTGGTGGGTGGTATTATAGAACACAAGCTACTGCTGCCTGCACAGCTGGAACTAGTGAAAATGTTATCTTATGGCATACATTTATCATTTCATTATCATTTCTACCATGACCTCCCATTAACTTTTTTTTCAGTAGTGGCAACAGATAAAACTGTAAATCTGGATGGAAAGTGAACATCTCTATTTGCTGAGAGGCAGTAAAATTAGCTGCGACAAAACACAAAATTAGACAAAAATGTATGATTTTAACACTTACATGCTGCTATACAACTATCTGTGATGGATTTTGGCCCAAATGTAGTTCACTCCGTGGAATAACATGGAATAGATTATTATGTGAATCTAAGATAAGTACAGCATTGATATTTGCAGTCTCTTTTGCATTCGTGTTTTAGTCTGGAACTTCTCAGTTGACTTTTGGTGAAGAGTTATCAACGTGTGCAGCCCAACAAAAAAAGTATGACGCCAATTTGGGGAGGTGCTTGGTCTGTTTTCAAGCAGGAGAAACATGGTGGCCTGGTCACAACGTTCTCAAATGACAAAATCTGAGTTGAGAAATAAGCAAAGCAGTAACAGAATCTTGATTCATGTTGGATCAGCGAAGCCTGAGGGAGCCACACCTGGTGGAAATCTATCTGAATGGGAGAGTGACCACACACGTCTGCAAGAGCAAATAAAACATGAGCTGTGCAGATTCAACCAGTTTCCAGCCTCATCACTTTCCAGAAGAAAACACAAAGCTCAGCACAGCAGGGAGTGACGAGGATTGCATCCCCCTTTGGGAAGTTAGCCTCAAAGTCTACAGGTGGAAGCTGCGGTGAGGTGGTGAAATGATATATGAACAGCGGCCGCACAAACAGTATGTGGGGAAAGAGCCTAAAGGCGAGTAATGTGACAGAGTGAGCAGATCACTGGTATAATGTGTTGCATATATGTTGCAGCATTATGTGATGAGCGTTTTTCCCACCTAGGTAGTTTCTGCTCTTCACCATTTCTGTGACGTTGATCTTGGTGGCTCCTTCTGGGATTTCCACTATCTTGTGGTAGCCGATCTTGTTTAAACTGTGTTTAAACACTCCAGAGACCAGCCGGCAAGTTGAGTTGTCGCCTCCACACACGCCACACTTGTCCATCACCTTTCCTGATCCGAGATACTCATCGCAACCGAGACTCTGTGAGAAAGGGGAGGAGAACCAGTTTAAATGAAAAGTTGTGGAGTGACAAGCATTACAGGGTGAAACAGCTGGCGTATTAAAGTTGTGCACCAAAAATGTTCAATAAAATATCTGCTTAAGATTAACAGGATGTATGCACAGATGCACATGAGCTGTTCTTGGTCAAATAAAAAAATAGCTAACTAGAAAAGTAACAACAAAATAATCTCCACCAGGTGTTTTTCCTTTTCTCGTTTAAACAAAGAAAGGTTGAATCTCACTTATTATTATCTCTCCCAGTTCTCTTACCGTCAAGATGCAGGCAAAAATAACAAAAACAAGGATTTATTTGTCTTGTATAGTGCCTTACATTAGTGGATCATAGCATATCATGGATGGAATTAATCTGCAGATGCTCCATTTCAAAATGAGAACAAACCTTTCCGTGGATGTCAGTTTTTGAGTCACGACAAAGGCCAACATGTGAGTTTCAACAGGCGAAGTAAGGCCTGTTTTTAGCCTAGCCTAGAACTAGAAATGTCTTTTGCTTTGTAATTGAAGAAGTTAAAAAAATCTTCAAAATAAAAGATTATACTTACAGAGCTATGCCAAGTTACAGCTTCAAAATAAACACACTAATTAGCAGCCCCCTCGTGTTACTCGTTAGGCTACTGGTTACTTCAGAAGGCATCACTTTGGGGTTACCGCCTTTGAAATAATCCCATAATTTCTTTCCTGAGTCTTTAGGGTGGGAGTTTTCTGTGCAACTTTGGTGGTAATACATTACAGGAAACCTGGGCACAGTAAAAATAGAACAGTTAACATCAGCAGTCCATAAATTCCCCCAAACCAGCAGTAAAAGCAACTCTCTGTGCAAACAGGTGCTGGAGCAGCCAAAACTGGCCCCAGAGAGCTACCTTACACTCACACACGCACTGGGCTGCGGTTATTGCAGTGCCAGGGTAAGTCCCTAAGAGACCACAGTCACCAATAAGGAAACCAACAGAGTGGGCATCGTGAGGGGGGGAATTAAACACACAAAGCCTTTCTGGGATTGGACAGCAGCCAATCTCCAGTCAGTTTGCAGCTCTCACATGGCTCCCATGTGTCCCTGATTGAATCTGACAGAACCGTCTCGCTCTGTCTTGTCATGGAAGCATATTTCCCTCAGAGCTGCTGTTGGGTACCAACATTTGAAACAATAGTTTTTTTAAATATGGCAACATTCTCAACAACGTAGACCAGTGACAGGCTGCTTAGCTCCACATAATGTACTAAAACTTACTCTAAAGATGAATGGCATAAACTACTTTACAGGAAATGTATAGCTATTCATAAAAACTGTGGTCATCTCTGTGGGTTTAGATGTAGGAGAGCAGCTGTCAGTCGGTCAGTGGAACGACGAACAGAGAGCAAAGAGAGGACAAGAAAGCTGGAGAAAGGTAAAGTAGAGGGATTAACAGCAGGAAAGAGGGAGGTGCAGCAGGCGAGATGGAGGGAAAATGGTGGCCAGGGGTGGACTGTGGCAGCTGGGGTGAACCCAAGAGGAGAGTCTGGCACTCCCTCACCCGTAGCAGCTCACTGCGCTCTGAACCAAAACACCACCTGGGCCAAAACAAACATGAAATGCCTCCTTCCACACAGGAAATAAGTGATGAGAGAAAAGAACAGCAAACTAAGAGAGCTGGACTGCCAAATGCTTCTGCGGTCAGTGTGGAATTATGTTGCAATACAGCATGGGGCTGAATAAAGCCGGGATAAAAATCATTAAACATAACGCGATAACGTTTCTGCTGCGCTTCATAATCTCACTTTACAGATCAGTGAATATAAAGCAACTCTGCAGGCCAGCAATCAAAGGATACATAATGCATGGTCAAACATATTTTGGGACATTTCAACAAGCTTCAAAAAGTCCGTCGTGGAAAACAAATAAAAATGCAGTCAAGGAGGACTGTTAGTGACATGACTACCAATGAATATCTCCTCTGCGTCTCCATTTTCACCATAAATCCCTTCAAACTAAAACAACACCATTATAGCAGCGAGGCAGCTTTGCCTGAAAAAGGGAAAAATGTTCCTCTCATAAAACAGATGCTGACACGCGGAGAGGTTGTCTGTGGC
The DNA here is from genome assembly GCA_903364295.1 of Serranus cabrilla. NCBI lineage: Eukaryota > Metazoa > Chordata > Actinopteri > Perciformes > Serranidae > Serranus > Serranus cabrilla. Next base: position 1,457,761 of record CAFUXE010000282.1, on the reverse strand, counting down.
CATTTGGATGGGAAAACGTCCGAATCAAAACATATCAATATAGGAGTGGAGTATAAACAGTGACATTTATTGACCCCAAATCTGAAATCTCAATATAATATCATATGACTGTGGATTTAAAAACACACAGGGTTCTCGTTCTTCTTTCACTGGAGGAGCCAAGAGGTTTTACGCCTACAACACAGGAAGCATTAGAGCACTGGAGTGTCCCGCTGCAGAGCTCCGGGCTCAGTCCCATCTCCCAGCACCGAAGTATCAAAGTTGCATTGTTTACAGTGGTCTCATTGGTGGAGGTTGTGTGGCTGATTCAAACTGATGCATGCACACTATCTTATCCTGGCACATATCTGGCATACACAACTGTCACTACTCCAAGCTCGGCCTGAGAGGGGTCAGACAGAGGAGGAGGGTCTGAGTCTCGTCCCTTAGAGAGCAGTGGGACCGCCTGATATAGTGGTTTTGCAGTATTAAAATCACTCTGATCAACTGTCAAGTCAAGTTAAGCACACATTCCACTAACCTCCTAATCTGTGTCACATGTGCCCTCCAGGCTCTCTCTGACAAATGTGACCTTACTTGTGTACCCATCAAAATAAGGTGTCAATGGTGTCAGGACAGGTGAACACTTCCAAGAAAACTCAAGCAGAAATCTTGTGGTGGTTTGATTAATGAGGAGGCAGGTTTGAAGTCTTGGTCTGGTTTCTTCACTCTCATGCTTTTTTCACCTTCTGTGTGGGTGGCTTGTGCCATCTGGTAAGGAAAATCGCCATGTTTTCAGTGGCATTATAACAGGATTTTTAGAAAGGCGCTGAAGCCCACCTTCATCTGGAAGCGGTTAAATGTGTCAGGACGGTATAAGTCGACTCCCAGTCAACTCGCGAACACTGAAAACAACATAATCTTAAAGTAAATCCTGATGGTATTGTCCCACTTGATGCAGCTGGGTTAAACTCATCATATTGCAGAGTTTACGTAACAAAGTGAACTCGCACACAGCCAAAGGCACATGTCACTGGAGATTTCTTCTTCTTACAGAAAACACAAGACATTTTGAATTAAACACAGACATCCTGAGATGTGAGTTTCAGTCTCTTTCTTGCTGAACATGTTTACCCCCACGGGCCTCAGATCAATGATGGCAGAATTTCCACTCTTACTTTGTAGCTTAAATGTTCTAAAAACTGAAAATAAACAAGGGCAGAGACCGCAAAGCTCGGGGTCACAGGGGTCGGCGGTATAGTTATTAGTCACCAAGTGAACCGTGACTTGTAGGATAAATGTTAACACATACATTGCTGGGTCCTAAAATGAATAAAAACAAGTAATGTCTGGGGTCATGTGAATGTGGAGACCTTCAAAATAGAAGGAAGAGGCTTTCACTCTTATTTTGCTTCACCTCGTAAACCCAATGCTCTCTTTCACTTCCTGTATTTTAACACTCATTCTCATTCAGGGCAGTTTAGGTTGCTCTTTTTTTGGAAAAATAAAAATAGCATTATAACACAGTATTAAATTATTTGTGTCCACTTGGGTCAGACACTGAGCAACATTAGTATTGATAGGAAGTCTTGTTACAGGCAACCCTGACACATTTAAAGTAAATGCTTGCTCTCCTTTTAGCTCAATTTTTGTCTCCACCAACTCCAGAGGGAAATACCTGATAAAAATAGCTGATAAAAATGCTCCATCGTGATCACTAGTTGGTTGCTAACTTTGCCAGTTTACCATTTGATTTGGGGCAGCTTTGGGTTTATTAGAGCTTTATCACAGAAGCTACAAAAAGCGAAAACAGAAAAAATATACAGTGAGAGGAAACACCAAGAGGACAAAAGCTAGTTCAAAAAACAAGAATAAATCTTGTGTTTTCTGTCACCTTTGTTTCACAGAGGAGGGAGGGTCAAGTTTGAATGCTGTGTTCACAAACAGTAAGCAGGTCCTGCATAGTATATCTTTAACACTGTGAGGGAATTTGGCCTTGGCAGAAGTCTGCCCTCCTAGTTTTCTGTGTTCTTTACTATGAGCAACAGCTTTCAAATTACAAGTAGTCATGTGATCGTTTGTTGCTTTAAAGATATTTATCAATGCATTTTTAAAAGAGGTAAACTAAAAAACACAACCCAATACCTACCTAATATTTCATACTTTCTAATTGTAGCCAAGAAACAAGTGATGATTTGCACAGGCAGCCTGAACTCTCTGTTAGAGCGTACTCGCAGGAATGATTCCCAGTTTGCTGCTTTACTTGCATGTGTGCAGAGGCATCTCTTAAAAAAAAAGATTTAGAGGCAGCGAATAACTGTCTGCACTATAATCAGAGAGTTGGGGCAAATATCAGACATTTGTATCATTCCTAAACACGAAACATACATAAATATATACGGTTGCACAGGCACTAAATCCCTTCCCGACAACTCTGGCATGATGTTACAGATGCCTTGCTATTATAGAGCTTTTATCCATGTAGGAGGCATGGACTGTGGCTCCACTAACTAGGAATGCAAACCTGAATAAAACGCTAATGTTCAAGATGATATCATGCTTAAATTAACAGCAGTGGTAAAAACAACATGCAGGCTTTTAACTCTTCCCTGCTGTAGTAAATTAAGTTTGAGATGTGGTGGAAAACAGGCGCTACTTGGAGCTGGAATGTCAAGCAGAAGAGTGTGTTTGTGTACCTCAGATGAACTCTGTTAGTTTTGCAGTGGTTCAAATGTTTGGTGAGGTTTTGTCAGTCACGGTTCTCAGCGTCTTCACCGGATGAAGTGGGATATCATGTCACACTGGCCTGAAGCATCATTCAAGATATCTTCTGCGGTTTATTCTGTGACCAAGTTACTTTTATTTAGACGTAATATTTATAAAGCCCTTTTAACAGTATTTTGTCTGCTCAAATGACATTAATGCTCCTTGGTACCAGACTTATAAACAGCAGTGGTGGTGTCTTCTGAAACATGATTGCTGAAGAGACTGTTTATGAGACCACAGTAACAGGATGAGACAGAATAAAAAAATTCAAAATGACAAAGCAGAGCTTGTAAAGAGAAGGCCCCAGTTTCTGTCAGTTGTGTGTCTATTGTCAGACAGGTTTAGTTTTAGTTACAGAATAATGTTCAGCTGACAGACTGACACCAGCAGATGCAAATGGCTGAACAACAGAGCTACAATACACAACATCAACTGCTGCAGCAGCATCCAAATGTTGTTTTGGGCCATATACACAAACTATACCCACTAGAACAGAAGCTATGAATATTAAATATTTACAACATTTTATTAAGTAATAGGATTAGCATAACTCAAGCTTGCCTGGTTATACAACCCTGATTCTAAAAACAAATGGGATGCATTTTAAAATGTAAATAAAAACAGAACGCATCAAGTTTAGAATGAGTGTACGTGTTTACAAAAAAACAAGTTTTCCTGTTTGAGTTTGTATATATATTGTTTGTATAGCTCTCAATTGAATGTAGGTCTCAAAGGATTTGTATTCTGATTTTATTAGATTTCCAAATATTAAAAATATCAAAACACTAAATGATATGCTGGTTAAATATGAACAGTCCCAAGACAATAATTCATAAAGCGGCTGAAATCCAAATCACATAGGAAACCGGCAGTTGTGAGGCAGTTTGTCAACATATAATGTCATGTTGTTTATCAGAGCTTTGACAAAAGCAGCTCAACACTCATACAAAGTCTATGGTGCTATAAAAAACAAAGTAAATAAATATAATGAAAATGCTGGAAGTACGCTACCTGAATTACATTAAAAAAAAACGTTATTCACAAACCGTGAGCCATGGAGGTTACATAAAAAACTTAAGTTGCGTAAAAAGTTGTTTACTGTTGTTTTCACACGGACACAAACCCCGTTCTCCTGCAACCTCAGTGCTTTATACTCCGCCTTACCGTCAATCATTACTACTACTGCACTGAGTGACATATTTTAATAAATTACATTACATACCACCAACACGGAATTCAGTGTTAAGAGGTCGTGATCATTTCACGTAATTTTGTGGGATCTGGCTGGCTGGACCGTAATAGCTTGCTACCTGTTTGAACCAGGCTGAAGCTGATTGGGTTAACCTAAAGATACCAGAACTCTCCCAACAACCCTACACTAATCAAGAGAAGTGTGTCTGAACATGAACATAATTTACTCCAACTTAAGGCTCTTGGATGAACAAAGTTTGTTGATGATTGACATGCAGGTTCTGAACGTACAGTGAACCACCAAACACAATTATTCCTGATCAATGAGTCGTCAACCATGACCTGAAAATGAGCCCCCTTATTTTAGGTTAATGTGCAGAACTAATATCATGACCGTTAGATCACTGACTTTGGCCAGGATTTAGTGTTACAGGAATACAATGGTGTCATGACACAAGAATCAACCAATGTATTCAACAACTTTATTTTCCCCACAGTCACAGCCCTCATCCGCTTTTGATTTTGGTGCGTTGAAACGAATTGTACAACAATAAATTTCAAGAGACTGGTTCACATTATTAAAAAAACAGGCTCCGGAGTAAAAGGCAATGAAATGGAGGAGGTAATGAATAAAAGGATGTTTTCTTAGTCTGGAGATTCTGCTGTGGTGAACCCCCCCAAAGTCTAAATCCCCATGAATCCATGTTGGCTGAGGCTCAGATCCCACCAGGACCTTTTAACCTGTGTCTTAACCGTTTAACTCTCCGCTTTCATACTGAGAGCAAATGCAAAACAAAAAACAATGTGAGATATGCACCGCTGTCTCCTTCAAAACACGTTCCACTAACTTCACATGTACCATATCAATTAGACTTCAGCAATTAAAAAGAACTAATGAGTTCCATTAAAACATTGAAGGCTTTTATCTTATTCATGTCAACCGGCAGTGTACTTCCTGTCTGGCAAAGTTAGTGGGACATTAGCACAGCTTTTCATGGTAAACCTCAGGGAATAAAAGCATGCGATGATCTGTACTCCTACTGTAAAAATGCATCCTGGGATGGAGGTAGTGCAGTATTTTAAAACATATTTATGAGCGTGGGGTTAAAGGGGGCAGTTTGTTGAACACATTAGGGATTTCCACAGCTCTTCACACGTCGAAAAGTTGTAATGTTGTTTGGCAAACAGCCAATGAAGTTATCATGACTTAGTCAGCTGCGACACACCAGCTCATCTGGAAATGCAATAAAGCCTTAACTTGGCTTCCAGGTAGAGAATGCAGAGGCAACATCATCTGAGCGACAAAGAATTTATAGTGGAAGTGACCTCAAGACATGATGCGGCGTCTGGAAATGACATTACTGAGATCTTACAGACATCTCGTAGACATAAAAATCTAATTAGATTATGATTAAATAAGGTTTTAAAATTAAGTTTAGATTTGGATGAAATAAGATTGTGGTATGATAATACATACCCTCTATTTCATATGAAGTGCACATTGCGGTTGTCACGGCTAGCAACATCTGCCGCCCACATGCTGGGAGGCTGTGGATCTTTAACTGGTTTTAATGAGCGGGTGAAGGCAACACTGCTTTTACTTCAGTCAGCACTTCAAACACATCTGTATCTGTGGAAACCGCACTGTCATCAGGTTCACATTCTAACAGGCTCACTAATAAACTGACTGAACCAACAACTATTCCCCTTGGACTGATGTATTCTCTATCATTTTCTGAATCTTAATAAAATACATGTATTGTATGCCCTAAAAAATGGATGTCTACTTCTATGAGTTATTAAGGACTTGACCATGACTGTCCAGTTATAGCTTAGCAACCATAACTAGTCTGTCTGTCTAATCTAACTATAAAGAAAGCAATCTTTTGCCAATCTCAAGGACCATTTATCTGATGTACTTTACTTGGCTGATCTGTTGCTCAGGACCTACGGTAGTGTTAAGTGTGAAGTTGATCAGATCAGCAGTTTCCTTTGGGCCAAGAAAGGAACATTTGAAGGTTTTAGAGTTTTTTAAGGGCCTGGCAATTGGCCCACTTTAAAAAGGCACATGTTCCAACAGGTATGTAAATACAAAAATCTGCATTGAATGGGAAGAGCTTTTGGTATCGGAGTGTTCCAGTGTTTGTCTGTAGTCCGAATGTGGTCTGAGTAGATTTGACCAATGATTTTGCAGTGTGCTTTGGTTGCAGACAACGCGTGAAGATGAACAGATCGGCTATTGTGTGATGACAGTTTAGCTTTTATATAACCATTTAATATATATAATTTGTTCATCTTTCAACTCAAACTCCATTTTCAAGTCGCAAGTTTGATTGTAGGATATTAGTTGTCTGTTATCTCATCCCCAGAGGCTAGATTGTACTTGGAACAAAGGTGGTTTAATGTTGGTCAGGCTTCAGATTTCTCCACATGTTGGCGCAGTAAAGGTGGTGCTGTAGCAAATGATGTACTAAGTTCCAGAACAAACATGTAGGGATGGGTTTAACAATGAGAAAACTGCTCTACCTTAAGCTGCAATACCTCCAAGAGCAATGAGCAATGAGCATTATGGGACCACAGGTTACCTTAAAAACAGCTGAAATAAAAAACAATGCTGCTCTTACATGTTATCTTACTTACAAGATTAGGACTAACGATCTAAGCGCTGTGCATATATTTTTGCCTGGGGCATGCAGCTTCTGGTGGGAGTCTTTTATCACAATATCATGTATATATCCATCAAGTGCATATTCAAAACCCCTAGAACAAGTTCACTGGAAACAGGAGTAATCAAGCTCAGATTCTTGCCCCATTATGAATGTCCTACATGGAAGATGTGACTTCATCAATAGCTCAAAACTTGCAGATTTATTCAATTTGTTTCTTTCCATCAGATTTCACTTCTGGCTTTGGTATAAGGGGAACACTAACTAGAAGACTAACCGTGGTTTCTAACCACAAACAGAAACACAAGTTCTGGTGCTTTGGATAGTAATCACTCTGCTTTCCACTCTCCACAACATAGCATTTCATGAAACCAATAGCAACATGTGTCAAACCAAAATGGGAACACAGACAGGCTGGGTCTATTTACTGTAACTCAGGAAGAGACAAAACAAGTGGTGGTTGTGATTCCTTTAGTTTTACAAATTGCGTTAGAGCTGTTTGTTTGTGCCTTTTTAAAAGAGTAAACAAACAAGTTTTGCAAATTTACTTTGGTGTAGTATAAATCTTTTTTTGCAGGAATAGAAGTCTTAAAAGTTACATCAGGTTATCATATCTGCAGGATATCTGACCAGCTGTGAGCGTGAGCATCTGTCGCACTGTGGTGAAGAGAGATGTCGGCATGAGTGGCGAGACCTTTGATCCCAGGAGGGCTCGTCTACACCACAAAGTGCCCTCACACCCCGGGGCGAAGGCCAGAGCATCTTCCTTAAAGGCTCCCATGCTTGTAAAACGCTCAGAAAT